>PVJA010005722.1:0-77429 GCA_004027025.1 Myocastor coypus
GGCTGCTCCCAATGGTGGAGATTCCTGTCAACTTGGCAACATCTAAAAAAGTTGAGTGACCACCGCTAGCTGGCCAGGCCCAGCTCAAGCTGCTCTTTACTTAAAAGGCAGCTGCAGGCACGCTGCTCCTGAGGATGACTTGCAGGAGAAATGCCAGGACCCTGTTGCCATGGAAGCTGCCTCAAGGTCACTGCAGAGAGGCCAGCTGTCCCCTGGGCCTGGAGCCGCCCAGCCCCAGGGTCCTCTATGAGGAGTCCCTGCATACAGACAGGGCCGCCCAGCGTGCCTCAAGCTATTGAGTTGTCTCAGGAACTCCGGCTCAGTATCAACCCCTCACTGCTGCAATGCTTTTCCTAACTCATATTTCTCTCTCGCTAGTTTCTTTATACACTGCCTTGGTTTTTCCTTAGGGTGGATATTTGATGAGTACTTCGTTCTTAAATAACTTTGTGTGAAGTCACCTCTTGAACCTTCTGGCCAGCTGACTTGCTTAATTAGTCTCCAGCAAGCAGTCATATAAGAAAGCTTCCTTTTAGTAGAGCATGGTCACCCAGGCCTGCGATCCTAGAGCTCTGGGAAGTTGAGGCAGGAGGATCAGGGGTTTTAGGAAAGCCTAAGCAATGCAGCAAAACTGTGTCTCAATAAATAAAATGCTGGAGTGTGGCTCTGTGCACAGTACCTCGTGTCCTCTGGTGCCCACTGGAGCTGCACACAAGCATAATTCCACCTGCCCTCCTGGGATTCTAGGCTATTGAGTGTTACACCACATGACCTCCTGCTTTACACTCCCTGACCCAAATTGTTTTACAGATGCCACTGGGGGCTCCCCAGACACCAGCCTCTGGAGCATGCCCACTTCGAGGAGCCCTGAGCAGCCCATGTGTAAGCAGGGTCAGGTCACCCTTCACAGCAGGAGAACGCAGAGAAAAGCCAAGGCCCGCTTACCTGGCTCCAAGGGACTGGCCTCTTAGCGGCTTTCTGCACTGGCAGCTCAAGGGCTCAGCCCGGTAGGAAATGCTCAGCTTCCTGTGAGGTGATGGAGATGGAGCTTCAGCCTTGCCGGCTGTCAGAATAACAAGAAGCACCTCGACTTCTGCTGCTGCTATGCCTGGGTGCGCCTGGCCCGTGACACCACTTGCCCTGCAGTGGGGTTCAGAGCAGGAACTTTCTTTTCTTGGTGGCTTGGTAGGATCCTTGTGGGCAGTGCTGTGTGCAGTTGGGTTCAGGGAGGAAGTGACAGCAAGCTCGTCCCAGAATTTGGAGCCACTGGGCAGTGTCCTGGCATGGGGAGGGCCCTGAATTCTGTGGGCAGCAGGAGGGTTTTTTTTTTTTTTTTTTTAAGTTTGCAGGGGCTGGGGAGATAGCTCAATAGAATAAGCGCTTGCCTGGTAAATGCAAGGTTCTGAGTTCAATCTCCAATCTGGCCAAAAAATAAAAGCAAAACAATAAAATGAACAAACAAAAACAAGAAATAGTCCTCCTGGGCCTGCAAGATAGCTCAGTGGTCTAAAGCACCTGCTTAGGCAAGCTTAGGCAACTGCAGAGACTGTGGTTTGATTCCCAGAATGGTGTGCCAGCCCCACCCCCAGGGCAGGTGGAGCTGACCATAAAAATAAATAAATAAATAAATAAATAAAACTAAAAAATAAAGTCTGCAACCCGAAGGATCTAAACCCTGTTTCTGTTCCTAAATACCCACCTCTTGGCTGGTACTTGAGCCCCAGAGAGGCTGGCTGCTGCTTCCCCCGGGCACCCTCCCTGCTCCTCCCTCACCTCCAGTGTGGCAGCCTCAGGAGGAACCTGCAGCCAGGGCAGACAGCAGGGTTGGGGCTGACTCTTACCTTCCCTCACTGAGCCTCACCCCCGCTCTATGCAAAGGTCAGACACAGGCTAGTTTCCAACCTTACCCGATCACTGTGCCTCGGTTCCCATCTCTGGGGTCAGGCTGCTGGCCAGGTGTGCTGCACAAAGAACAGGTGGGCAGCTGGTGCCCGGAAAGTGTCATAGCACCTGGAGTGGTGGCCAATACCTGTAACCCCAGCAGTCAAGAGGCTGAGGCCGGAGTGCTGCAAGTGCGTGGCCTGGCGGGGCTGCACAGTGAGTTTGAGGCCAGCCTGAACTCTGTAGCAAGATCCTCTCTCATAAAACCCAGTCCCGCAGAAAGCAACAGAAAGACCACAGAACTAAGCTGCTCCTGAAGGCACTCCCCAGTCACTGAAACGTTCCACTGAAGCCCAGAGCTGGGCTGCAGGACTCCCATGCCTGTGACCAGGCCCACGGGAAGCAGCATCACAGGACCCACAGAGCAGAGAGCCCTGGAGGGACAGGGGCAGGGCCGTTCCCTGGGCCTTAGTGGGTGGTGCCTTAGGAGCACGGTTTGCCTTTCACCTATTTCTCTTCAGGCAGTCAGGGAAATAAGAGCAGATCTGCTTACAGAAAACAAACCAACTCTTCCTACAAATGGCCAGTAGGTAAATAAAAGCGGAGCAGAGCTTGCCTCTCATTTCAGCTTCCTTACTGTAACCCTTGCAGTGCGATCCCTTCTCAGCTCTGCACAGGGTGTGCTGACCAGGAGGGCGTGTCATCTGAGCTTTGGCAGAAGCAGGTAGATAGCTCTGAACTTCTATGACCTCACTACCTTCAGAGATGAGGACTCCAAGCTAAGGAAGGCCCAGGGACATTCAAGGACAGCCAGAAGCCTCCAGCCATTGTCCCGGGCCTGTGATCCTCTGGGTGCTTGCAGAGGCAGGGACAATCGTTTCCCAGGAGCAGAACCACTCTCTAGCCCTGCAGGGTCAGAGTCAGGAAACCAGGACCCAGCTCATAGGAATCCTTTAAGAGCCTTGGCTAGTGTGATTCCAGCCACCAGCCTTGTTAGGGCAGGCCTGCTGGGCACCAGCTCCTCCAGCTGAGCCCCTTCCCAGTGTTTGCAGCTAATGCCTTTTCCTGTAAATCAGTGCTTTAGTTCTGTTACTAAATGCAAGAACCCACGCTGGCCACTAACAAGGCCACCAGTGTGCAGGTGCCTTGAGAGTGTCCCTGCTTCACTCCTTCTTCTGAGTGCTCATCTGGAAATGAAGACCTCAGCCGAGGTCAGAGGCCTGGGTCGGAGACTGGGCTGCTGGCCCTCACTCAGCTCCACCCCCAAGAGTGGGGTCTGCGCGGGTCTGGTCTTCTTTCTTTCTTTCTTTCAAATTAATTTTAATGAGAAAGAAATAGCAATGAGATGGTTTCAAGAGAGGTTAGTAGGACAGTTACAATAATTAATACACTGCATATTGTTGTCTTTCAAGTAGTTATTTAGAATACAAGGTATAAATATGCTATCTAAACACTATTGATACAAATCTTTCTTCTCATTGAACTAAGAGAAAGTAGCTGTATATCAGTCCTATTTTATACATACATACATATATATTTTTTTCACCTCAGGTCCTTCATTTACACCCCCTTTTTCGTGGGTTTTTTTTTTTTTTTTTTTTTTTTTTTTTTTTTTTTTTTTTTTTTTTTTTTTTTTTTGTTCAGAGATGGGTGTTCCATTGCCATTTAAATATTGTAGGTGCATGAATTCAGCAAAATAAGCCAATAGAGTCCATTAGTCCATAATAGCAGTGCGTTACTTTCTCAGAGTCCAAAGGCTCATCGATGTCCAGAGAAGACAGAGGCATGAGGCCTTCCTCTGCCTTGAGCCCTGACTGAGGGAGAGACATGGTCAGGGCCCTACTCCTGGGCCAGCCTTTAAGTTCTGCTCTCCCTTTCTGGTTTGGTTTTGTTTTTAGATAGGGGCTCACTGTGCCACCCTGGCTGGCCTTGAATTCACAGCAATCCTCCTGCCTCATGTACCTCTTGGCATAAGCAGCTGGAGTAAAAGAGGACAGTTATTTGAGTCCAAATGAAAAGATTATCACCATGGACTGGTGAGATGGCTCAGTGGTCTCAAACACCTGCTTAGGCAAGCTTAGGCAACCTCAGGGACCATAGTTTGAACCCCAGCACCACATGCTGTGCCAACCCTAACCCCAGGGCAGTGTGAGCTGGCCATAATATATATGCGTGAAAAGATTATTGCCATGAACAATTTTGCTTTTGTCTCTTAGAAGGCTTATTTGCCCTGAACAAAGGAATACGTTAGGAAATTAGCAATTATGAATGTTAGACCTGTATGAAAACCTTTGTCAACTTAATTTTATGTCTTTAATAGCAAAAGCTTATTATTTTACCCATGGAACACTTAGCCTACATAAACAATTAAACATATTATGATAATTGCAAATGTAAATGATGTTACAATAATGTGTCATATGCTTAGCCATGTTTATTATGGTTTGCTTCCCAATAAATAGCTGTGGAAATTATTGAGGTCTCATTAGCAAAAAAAAAAGGACTGGAAGAAAATATTCCCAGTGAGCTGCTTCATTTTTACCAGGGGGAGCCCTGTCCAGTAGTTTCCTTAAACCTGAAGCTTTGTCCATTAAGTTATCTTAACAAAATTGTATTGACCCTTAAAAACCAAATCATTGCCAGGCATGGTGGTGCACGCCTGTAATCCCAGCACTCAGGAGGCTGAAGCAGGAGGATCAGTGCGAGTTCGAGACCAGCCTGGGCTACAAAAGCAAGCTCAAGGCCAGCCTGAACTGCATAGCAAGACCCTGTCTCAAAAAGACAAAAAGAAGAAGGAGAAGAAGAAGAAGAAGAAGAAGAAGAAGAAGAAGAAGAAGAAGAAGAAGAAGAAGAAGAAGAAGAAGAAGAAGAAGAAGAAGAAGAAGAAGAAGAAGGAAAAAAAAAAAAAACAGAGATACCAACAATTCCTTTTCAGAGGCATCAGAGAGGGAGACCAAAGGCCCATCAATATGTCAAAAGTAACTATGGTTACCCAGAAGCATCATGAAAGTCCTTAAGACTTTTATTGAGAGACTGTAAAGCCTACAAGCTCTATGCCTTTTGATCTGCAGCTCCAGAAAATCTACAGATGGGAGATGCATCCTTCATTGAACAAGCAGCACCTGATAGCCCCAAGAAAATCCAGTCAGGTAAGTGCCCATACCCTCTGACTCAAGGCCAGTGAGCAAGGTATAAGGGCTATAGATGCTGGAAAAATAAATGCCACTCAGTCTCAAAAAAGAACCCTTAAAAGCTTCAACCTTTTAAGATCAGATGACAGCCCTTTCATCAGTCCATTGGGCTTAGACTAGGCCAGACCAGGTTTCCTTCTTCAGCTGGCTTGCCAGGAGCCCATGGTCCACGTTCTCTCATTAGGGGCCAACCTATGATATTCCTTGTATACAGTGCAACAAGACACTGTACAGCGACCCAATCTATCATTCCACTATCAGCAGGAAGGTTACCACCACCAGGGCAACTGGGATTCTTGCCTGTCCCCACTTCTACTAGGCATGAACTTGCTGGCTGGAATGACATAAACATACACATAAGTTCTCCACTTGCTGGAACATCCAGTCCCAGTCCTTGGGGGAGACATCCTATCTACATTAGGCACCACCCTCACCTTCTCTCCAAGACAGTCAGCTACTGTGTCGCTTCCATCTCCACAGCCATTTCCTTCTTGGCTTCATGGTCCCCTAAGAAGAAGAACTGATGGATACACACACAGATGAAACCAACCCCCAAATTATCAAAACTATCTTTCCCCAAGTTTGGGCCATCGACCACCCACCTCTGATTGCAAAACTCTCTCCCAGGGCAACTCCCACCTGCATCAAACAGTAGTTCGTAACTCAAGAGGCTTGAGTAGGAGTTTAACCACACATCCAGACCTGGGCACTGTAAATATTCAGAGACTATCAGTCACCCTGGAATACACCTCTCCTGTCCGTAAAGATGCAAAGTGGGAAATCTCATCCAGTTCAGGATCTTTGAGCCATCAACGCCAATGTGGTCACCCTCCATCCTGCACTCCCAAGCCCTTGTATACTCATCAGCCATCCGCCACCACAGCCTGTTGGCACACCTGTCTGGAGCCAAGGGATGCCTTCTTTTGACTTCAGTTGGCTCCTGCCAGCCAGCCCTTCTCTGTCTTTAAAACAGAGGTGCTGCTGTAATGCCTGGCAGACACTAGCCACATGATACCTTGGAAAAAGACACAAATCTAGAAAGAAGTCAGATGCTTGAAATTTAACATCAGTCAGGGATACTGCACCCTTAGAGCAAAATAAAATTTAAAAAAGGTCATCAGCTCCATCCTGGTGCCAAGAAAGAACCTCTGTGAATTCCCTGGAACTGCTGACTTCTGCAGAATCTGGACCCTGGGGTTCATAGGGAAAAACCAAGGCCCCTGTGCGTTGCCTTATCTTGAAAAACACTCTGACACTCTTGAATGGAAACCAGAATAAGAAAAAATGACATTTAAAAGGCCCCTTCTACAGCCCTAGTCTTGGTAACTCCAGATGGGACTCACCCATTCAGTGTTTTCCTCAATGAATGAGGACATGTGGCTTCAAGGATGCTTCCTCAGACTGTTGGCCCCTTGGAGGGCCCAGGACCCACCTGTGCAAATACCCGGATCCAGCTGCTAAGGTCTGGTGTCTTTGCCTCCATCCTCTAACAAGCTCTGTGCCTCTGATCTGTTAGTGTGCTGGCTTCCCAGCAGCTGAGTCTCCCATGCAAAATTCCTCACCTGGTAAAACCTCTCAATCTTGCCTCACACCTGCCCACCTAACTGGGCCCTCAAGGCCTCGACTGGCTGTCACTAAACCGTGAGCTGTCCTCAAGCTGGCCAGACCTAAAGATGGACCCCGACAGATGCGGAGTGCACCCTGGTTACAGAGGGAAGTGGCTCTGCTAGGAATGGGTTCTGACAGACTGGGCTTGCTGCGGTTGCCTTGGACGAAGTTGTGGTGGCCAAAGTTCTCCTGTAGGATGGTCTGCACAGTGAGCGGAAGTCCAAGCCTTCCTTCAGGCCCTCATTCATTCCAGACCTCATTCAGGCCTGGAAACAAGGAAGGCCAACATCTGCACAGACTCTAGCTGTGCTTTTGCCAGAGTTCATATTTACAAAATTACATATGATTGCTCACAACAGAAGGAAGATAGCTATAAACAAAGACAATGTTCTATTGCTTCTTGCTGCTGTCTGAAAACCCACAAAAGCAGCAATCATTCACTGCCAGGGACATAACAAGGTCGAAAGTCTCTTCATCTTAGATAAGAGCAAAGCAGATAAAATTATTAAAGCAGCTGATGAAGGAGTGCCATGGGACAAAAACACCATGCAGGCAAACCTGGAATTCCAGGTGGACCTCCTGAATAACCGTGCATGTGGCTGATGCTTTGGTGGACACCTTGATGCTCCTAACAGTGGACATTATTCTGGACACCTTGATGTTAATCAAAAATTAGGGCTGGGAAGCTAGTTCGTCAGTCTAAGCACCTGCATGGCAACTGCAAGGTCCCAAGTTCAATCCCTGGTACCGCAATGCTAGACCCATAACCCGGTGGTGCATGCCTGTAATCTCAGCACCAGGGAGACTGAGACAGGAGAATCACTATGAGTCCAAGATGCATAAAAAGACCCTGTATAAAAAAAATAATAATAATTCCCTGCATACACAAAGGAAGAAGATAGCTAGGGAAAGCGAGAGTGAGCCCCTAAAGGACCCAGCCCCTGGTGGACATTTCCAGATGGACAAACTATCATCTCACAAAGATGGCTTATTGCTGGGTTCAAAAACACCACGATGCGGGCCCTAAAGCAGGCCCCTCAGACTTTAACTATGCTCTTCTTCATATCCTTCTATCCCTGGCAGCCTTCTCACCCAGTCAGGCCACCCAGCCCAAACCAGCAGCTCAATACACACCTCAGAGGAACTAGAAGCACCAGCCCTGGGGAGGACAACGCTGCTCAGTTTTCACCCCCTGTGAACCCCACTAACTTGGCCCTGAGTCATCCTGTAGATCTCACTGTGGATGTGGAGATACCTGTTGGCTCTGAAACAAACCTCTGTACCCGACTCTCCCCAATGGCTAGCCTGGAACCTTGCCCTCACCCCAGCTGGTCACCCCCTTGCAACTGCTGAGGGGTCAGTGTCTCCTGCTCACATTCCCATATGCATCCAGTAAATGCTGCTCAATGAATCAGCCCCCATGTCCCATGAGAGGTCTCCAGTAGATTTAAGGCTCAAAACTAAGTAACTCACAATTTGCTAGTTCACTGTTCTGGTGGGTCACTATGAACAAAAGGTTTAGATTGGATAAACCATGTTTACTACAATCAACAAAACTTTATAAATTATACCTGGGACGTTATGAAGAGAATAGCTGAGCTACTCGGCCCCGTCAGCTAGACAGCCTAAAAAGTAGACTCACTGCAGACACGATTCTAAGAGAAAAGGATGGTGTCTGAGTTATGATAGGAACCCAACTCGGTGCTTTTATCCTAAACAACACTACCCTTGGGGACAAGATTACCAAGGTCCTCCTAGGCCTAACAACCCTGTATGAAAACTGGCCCAAAATGCTGGAGTTAATGACCTCTGTATGAGTTTGCTGAAATAATGATTTGATCAATAAAAGGGATTAACTGTCTCCATACTTGCTTGCCTCATCATTATATTAAAATGTTCATTCTTATAGGTTGCTGTATAATTCCCTGTGCATATAATTTAACTCAGAGGTTAATTGAGACAGCCCTCCAGAAGGAGAGACCCGCCTGGGTAATCTAAATTTGCTGTGCTTAAGCCCTGCCTTCACTCAGCAGTCCCTAATAAACTTAAATGGGGATGTCTATCAAAATCCAGGAAGCGGGGCACAGGAGTGAAGCAGAGATCCTGACCAAACTGCAGCCCTTTCATTCAATAAAGTGGCAGCAAAGTTCTGTTCTCTGCCACTGAATTCAGCTAACTTATGTGACCTGTCACAAGCCAAAAGCCAAAACTTTTGTGAATGTGCCAAAACCAACTTGACTACATATAACAATATTCACCACAAGACACCCGTTGTGACGTAACCTTCAACTAACTCGTAATGTTCTTGCAACTTCCGCTTACCACCTTATAAATAAGACCAGGCCTCTGTAATCAATGCCTCGGACTTTGGGGATTACCCCCCTGGGTCTACTAGCGTCACTAAAATTTATTTTCTTCTCCCGAGCCCCTGGCTACTATTCAACGTTTCTCCAACACATCCTATGTATTTTTATAAGCGCAAGTTATAGCTGACTTCAGCTGTAACAGTCTTGTTTAAAGAAGGAAGTGCTGCTCAGCAGTAAACCATTGTTTCCTAGTTCTTTGAAAGAGAAGGCAACTACCAAATAGTGAGTGGGAACTAACTGGAGCGCTTCCCAGCCTGCAAGGGAGGACAGCTCCAGAGACAGAAAGTGGCTCAGAGGAAAATCCCTCCCTAAGACCCAGGGCAAAGCAGCCTCCAGGACATTTCTATGACCTATCTAATAAGGTAAACTTTTCTAGCAGCAAGACAAGGCTATATTTTAAAAAAAAATTTTAATGTTTTTTTCTTTTTTATGTTACATTTTATTGATACATTTTAGATATACATAACCACATTCGTCATAGGCAATTTGTGTCCATACATAAAGTAGCTTGTTCTTTCCCCATTCGCCTAGCCTCCCTTCAGGCCCTCCTTACTTCCCTGTTCGCAAAGCTTTGTTCCCTGTTTTCCTTTTGTATATATTTTTTTTTCGCTCTTTCCTTCTTTTCTTCTCTCCCCATCTCTCATTCCCTGTCTCCTCTGAACATCCCTGAAGCTCAAAAGTTAAACTTATATCCATCATCTAACAGGTCAGAAGAGGCACGCTTCTCAGCCTTTTACATGCACAGGAAAGAGAAAAGGGCTAACAAACACTTCCTTTTTACTCTTAGTTAGCATATGCAAGCTTTGAATATAAATTATTCCTCACAAGAGTTGCTCTAGGCCACCACGAAAGGCAAACAGTTGTTGGAAGCTGACTATCTGAGTTAGCTGGCCAGCAAGTTGGACAAAACTTAGGGGAAGTGCTCGCTTCGGTAGCATATACACTAAAACTGGAACCATACAGAGATTAGCATGGCCCCTGCGCCAGGATGACATGCGGATTCGTGAAGCGTTCCATATTTTCTTGAAATACTATAACTTTGTGGGGGCATTCTACAGAAACTTTATGTCTCAAGTCAGACCGTATTTTTAAGGAAATGTGTCATTATTGGACAGAGAACTTTTGCAGAAGACCCATCAAGATCAGAATCTTGCTATTTGGCATTTGTATAATACTTAATTCTTTTTTTTTTTTTTTTTTGAGACAGGGTCTCGTTATACAGTTCAGGCTGGTCTTGAGCTCAGTTTTGTAGCCCAGGCTGGTCTCGAACTCACACCAATCCTCCTGCCTCAGCCTCCAGAGTGCTGGGATTACAGGCGTGAGCCACCACGCCTGGCTAATACTTGAATTCTTGTCTCAGGTGCAGAAAGCCTTTTGTTGGGTCAAATGCATATTTTAACAGAGTTCCAAGGGAATGATGGTTCCACTCGTGGCTGTAGTCTCTGGGTGTAGCAAGACCGCAAGACCAGGTATAAAATACCTTCATACAAGCACAGTCACCTGACATGGATAATGAAACTTAAAAAAAAAAAAATCTCCAGTGAAGGGAAAATGTTAGTGATTACCTTGGTTAGGGCAGTCTTGTTTCTAGATCCTAATATTCTTTAAAATGTGGAAGATATTTTTCCTGTCATTGTATCTTGAGTACATGAGTAATTATAAGCAATGGGCAGAGACATATCATTAAAATTTCAAGCATAAAGTTTTGAGGCGAGTCACAGCGCAGGATCGATGAAACAGAAGCCAGCCCTTACCTCGGTGTGCTCATCTCAGTGGGATCTCCAAAAGACACAAGGGAAAGAAATTCGCAACCAGTCAGGCATGTGATAAGCTGTGTTCGTGTTCTCTAAAGTTGAGGAATGAATTCTTGGAAAACAGAAGAATAGGAAGAATTTACTGAAAGGAAGAGAAACTTATGTCTAAGACAGAAGAGGGCCTAGAAAGAAGTTTCCTCAGTAACCCTGATTCTCAGCCCTGAGGCGAAGTGGGCTCAAAGTGGGACAAAACTGTAGTCAAACTATAACCCACTTATAGTCCCCTACAAGATGACAAGTATTTTCAATGAGGTAATAATGATCCAATGGGAAGTCACAAGGTGGGTTGCGATGAGACAAAACTGGAGAATCAATATGATTACGGCAAGCATGGTTGCTTAGGTAATACTGATTAAATGAGATCGACGTGGGAGCAAGTTCTGAAGGAAGTACAGGTGGAGCAGAAAAGACCATTACTGGAAGGGGTGGGTTAAGGAGGCTTGGCCCCGCACCCCAGGTGACTGATGCCTGCTTGGGGCAGCAGCCACTGCCTTCCTCCCTAGGGGAAGCACATGGAGGCAGAGTTCCTCTTGTCCTTTAAGCCCAGCCTTCAGCAAATACTCCTCCAGGCACAGTTGTGCTCTGTGTCGACCAAGTGCTCAGCCCTGTAGTTCACCTAATTTAGCTGTCCGTAATACTGTTGTAGGCAGCTGAACTAGATAGAAATGTTATAGGCAGTCAGACAGGGCCAGGCCCTCAAGGACAACATGGAAGACAAGGTGACTTTCCAACTAGAGGTGGACACTCCTCTGCTATGGGCCAGATCTCAAGACAAGAGTGAACAAAAGCAACTACATACTTCCTTAAGGGTGGGCATCAGGGATTGATATGCTAAATAAGTATCAACCACCTTAAAAGACCCTAGAAAGAGTCAGGAGCCCAAGCTCAACAGGTAGTGTTCTTGCCTGCTTGCTATATGACTTGCCTTCCCATTGGATCCTGATGTTAACCAATTTTGCCTGAGCAATGGTGCTTGTAATCTCATTGGTTGAGCACAGTTTTATCCCACCTCATACCCACCTAAGCGAGTTTTCACGTCTTCTCCTCTATAAAAGTCCCTGGAAGAGACAACCTTCCAGGGGACACCCACTCGGGACCCCCCTCCTGTCCCTCTGTCAGACAGGACCTTTCTTTCTCGCAATAAATATGTTCTGCTCATTACCTCCATTTGTTCCTAAAATTCATTCTTCGGTTTTAGAGAACACGAACTCATCCCAGGTACTTTTCAGGTTGGGAATCGGTTTTCCCTATATCATTTGGAGGTTCCCTATTGGAGGTCATCCACCCCAGATCAGCTTTTTCTTCCTGCATCAATACCACCGTGTGCCTAGTACTGTGCTAGGAGCTGGGAATATGGCAAGGAGGTAGTCAGGGTTCCTCAGGAGCCCATGGCGTAGGGAGGATCACAGACCTCCCTAAACTACCACCATCAGGCGTAAGTTTCATAATGGCCAAGAAAGGTGTGCCTGGTCCGTGTGTGTTGGAGGCAGCAGTTCCCAAAGTGGGGTCCCTGTGCCAGCGACAGCACCACCCTGGGAGCTTTTTAGCAATGCACATCCCAGGCACCATCCCAGGAGAACTGGTGCCAAGGCTCCAGGTCTGTTACCAAGATCCACCTGTGGGCTTATGCCTGGGAATGATGGGTCTGGATTCCTTCTGGGCCTCTGGCCCCGTGGCCCTGTGATCTTGTCCAGGGAAGCCAGGCCGGAACAAGTGTGAGCTGCCCTGGATCCCAGCTCATTAGTCAAGGACAGGTGGGAGCTGCTCAGGTTCTGCTCTGTCTCCTTCCTCAGCTTGCGTCCAGGTCTCTGTAGCCTTTCAAGGAGGGAGGCAACGTCTCAAGGTGCGCATATGCCCTTTCTCTCTGCCTCTTCTCTGCCTGTCTCTCTGCTGCTCTCTGTCTCTCCATTTCTCTGTCTCTCTCTCTCTGCCACTCTCTGTCTCTCCATCTGCCTTTCTCTGCTGCCTCTCTCTCTGTCCCTCTCTGTCTCTCCATCTCTCTTTCTCTGTCTCCCTTTCTCTCTCCCCAGCCCTGTCTTGCATGCTCCTGTACAACACATGGAAAACAGAGACCAGCAGACAGCGAGCCCTGCCCGCTTTGTGGCTCTGACTCCTCCCCAGCGTCTCTCAAGGCTGCCATTTCATCCCTGCCCCATGGATGCTCCTGCCCGCAGGAGACAAAGCAGAGGTGTGGCAGGAGCCCATCCCAGGCAGTTCCTGTCCCGGGACAGCCTCCTCAGCAGTAGACTCACGGAACTGCAGGCTCTTGGTGACCCTGTGCTCCTCGCAGCCACAGGGCCTGCCCCTGGCCGTATGCTCTCCCCTAATCAGTGAAGGAAGGATGACTTCCAGTGATAATGTCTCCTCCTACCACATCTGCAGGGTGGGGCCAGAAAGCTGAGAACAAGAGTTCCCATGTTGGAAGAGGAAAGACCAAAAATGGCTTCGGAGTGGCTACGCCCAGGGAGAGTTAGGAGCCCCGGTGCCTGGTCTCACTGTCAAACGTGAGGATCTGCATTGCGGGGTCTATGCAGACATCCCCTCCAGAGCCTTCTAGGTGGGGATTTTGAACAGCGGCCGAATCATGGGGGTGCTGTAGCTAAAACTGTGCCGAGGAGGCGGGGCCTGCTTGAAAGAGGCGGTCCCTGTGGACATGGCCGGGAAGGGTTTGCCTCCCTCTGGCTCCTCCTTCTCTCTCTGCTTCCTGTGCCCCAGGACCTGAGCAGCGCTCCGTCGCCAACACCGCTGCCATGCCTCCTTGCCTCGGAGCTGGGCAGCTCTGAGCTAAAATTACCGGCCAAAATTAACCTTTGCTCCTGGAAGTGGTGGATGTTGAGATTTCTTGTCTGATGAGGCGGCAGCTGAGCAATTCCTTCAGACCACACTGTAGCCCAGGCACTGGAACTTTCACACAGTTTGAGAAACAATTTGGCACATTTGGCTGGGGGCAGCAGTTCTCACACTTAGCTCTGCCTCAGAATGCAATGAGGGAAGGTTTGTTTCCTGAGGTACAAATTTCAGGGCCTGGCCTCCTGCGATCTGGATTTGTAAGCCTGGGGGCCAGGCTTGAGAATTGAATTCTAATAGATTTCTGAGAACACTGGTCTATAAGAATCCCCTAAGTCACAGCATATGTTTTTTTGTTTTTTTTTTTTAAGTACACAAAATACAAAGTAAAGAGTTCAATCCACTTGCCCCTGGCTACCGTTTGCTGTTTTCCTTCTCAGAAGATACGAAGCATAAAATTTTTGTATCCTTTCATGCATGGGTTATCAAAGACCACAAATTATGAATTGAGTAGAGAGGAGGTCTGTGGCCTCCTTGACCTGCCCTTGGAGCCATGACAGAGTGAGGACACTGCTCTGGAAAGAGGAAACTCTCTGCCCTTTTCCAGTCACAGCCGAAGCCCTATGGCTAGTGACTCAGCGGCACTCAGAGAAGACCTGCTCTGGGATGACGAGGATCTTTAAAGCAACATAGTAGCTAGAAAAAGGTTTTGCCTGGAAACTGCAGTCTCCTTATCGCCCGTCTCAGCCTGCCAAGGGCACTTGGTGCCTCTCACCGGCCGGCCACAGCTGTTGCTGCTCTTCCACGCTGGCTGGTAAACAGTGGCAAGCAGGAAAGCGGTGGTCCTCGTCCACCCAAGGCCCTGACCTCGCAGGTCCCATCTACGCATGACTAAAGCAGCTCTGTCTCCTGTTTCCTTCTCTCGCTGTAACCCTCCTCCAGGGAGCTGGGGATCTTGGGCAGGTCACTGATAATATAACATGTGCATGTGACACAGTTTTCTACACAAGGGTATGTATGATATACACTGTCTCCTGCTTTGGCCTTTCCAAGTCTCCCTCAAAGGCCCTTGTATTGTGGCTTGGTCTCCAGCTTGACACTGCTGAGGTTTGCAGAATACACTGACATAAGATCTAGTGAGAGGAAGTAAGATTATTGGGGTGTTTGTGAGAGGGTACTGGGACCCCAGTGACCCTATTGCCTCTCCCTGGACACCAATACCTGCTTCTCTGCCTTTGTGCTTCCCACACCCCTGAGGAGACCATCTTCCTTCACCATGTCCTCCGCCATGATGGATGTCCACACCACACAGGCCCTGAAGCAACTTGCCCAAGCCACCACATACTGGACCTGGATCCAGCCTTCAGTGGCACAGGTTGTGGGTTGCTGGCTCCCACCAGGAAAAAGAAATTTCAGGACAAGCCGATAAGAGACATAAAAGGGATGATTAGGCAGAAATTTAGAAGTAAATACTCAAGAAATATAGTGTAAGCCTGCGAGGGAGGGGAAGGAAGCGGGGAGGAGAGAAAGAGAGGCCTCAGCCAGTGCTGGAAATATTCCTGTGCGCTCAGCACTGACATCTGTGGACTTTGTGAATCTGTAGGACGGTCTCCCTTGGTGATGGTTTACAGGAAGACGAAGGCCACCTGCAGGGAGACAGTGGCCCACTTTATATCGAAAGCCGTGAGAGCCACCATTTTTTTAAAAGATGGGTGGCTTAACATGCTTTGCCTAGAAACGCTGTGTTTTCCTAGCCTTTATCAACTAAGCTAACATCTGAAATGAGTGAACCTTTAAGGGATTCAAAGTCTGATGACCTCGAAGCAGTGAAGAATAAACAGATTTAGGAAATACAGATGTGGACGACTCGGTAGCGGGGAGGGAAACTCTGTGTCTTGGAGTTGCAGACTTCTTAAAAGTAAGTGTTCAAACCTGCGCAGAGTGGGGCAGGCCAATCATCCCAGCCTCTGGGAGGCTGGGGCAGGACGATCTCTGTGAGTTCAAGGCCAGCTTGGGCTACATAATGAGATCTCAGAAGAAAAAAAAAGGTACATGCCTTTAGTTCTGGTTTTCCTTGTCTCTCTTGTATCTACCGTTATTTCTTCTATCCTACCTCAGAGGAAAGACATCGCTGGTCAGAACAGAGGATGCCTCCTCTTTTGTGATTTGTGACAGTGAAGAAGACCTTTGGAAGCAGCACCTCCACGCTGCCTTGGCAACCGTCCCCACGTGCTGAGTCTAGAGTCCTCTGGCCTAGGGGAAGTGTGTGACAAGAAGCCAACACTGGGGGGCAGGATTTCAGAGCTTACTGGGTGTGTGCAGGCTGAGCCCTGCCCTTGCCTCAAAGGCCCACAGCTAAGGCACACAGCTAAGGTGCTCCCTGTGCAGTGGGTTGTGAGGGCCCTGGAGGCCAGCTGTCCACACAGTGCTCCCCAGAAGCCAGGTGAGCCCAGGACCAAAGCTGCAGCTCACTGTTTTCAGGGCCTCCTGGGCGCAGACAGGGGCATAGAAGCTGACAGAGCTCCTCCGCTCCCCAGGTGCTGGCTGCTGACTGTCAGGTGTGTGTATCTGGCACCTCCTGCAAGCAGCTGAATGTGGCCTTGGTCCCATGGATTTTGTGCTTTCTGCAGCTCCGGGGCGTCT
This sequence comes from Myocastor coypus, assembly GCA_004027025.1. Taxonomy (NCBI): domain Eukaryota; kingdom Metazoa; phylum Chordata; class Mammalia; order Rodentia; family Myocastoridae; genus Myocastor; species Myocastor coypus. The sequence goes on from PVJA010005722.1 coordinate 16,291, forward strand.
GCCCTGTCAGGTGCTGGGCAGTCAGGAGTCTCTGCGGTGGAGCAGCCAAGGCCAGGCACAGTGGTATCAGGTACCAAAGAACAGGTCCAGCAGCCTTGTGCCATTGTCACCTGGGTCCCACCCCAGGCCCATGTGTCAATAAATCCTGCAGGTGCTTCTTCCAGCAAGCTTCAAGAGATACAAGAACTGAGAGTGAGGGAGAAGATTAGGGAATGACAGGGTGGTGGCCTGTCAGTCATGGTGCCCCAGTACACACACATACAACGCCGGAGAATCCTGGGTGACTGCCAGGACCCCAGACCCAGTGTAGGGGGCTGGCTGGGCCAATCAGAAAGAGCTATCTTCTGTTCTTCGTTAACATTCGTGGTGAAACTAAGTAGGCCTTTGATAGGACAGTTTAGATCTGATGTCTGATCAGGCGAGCGTCTTTTTGATAGGAAGCCTGGTTTCCACAGGAAGAAAAGTGAACTGGGAATGGGAGGTACGGAAGATCCCAGGTATCTTGTGCAATTATTTGTTCAGGACTCCAAAAGCCTGGAAGGAGTTTCTATGGGACTCAGAGAGCTGATAAAAGGACGTTATCAGAAACACAGACTCTTATCCAGGCATGAGGGCACATGCCCGTCATGCCTGCTCACTCCACATTAATTTTTGGATGTTTTCTTTAATTCTGTGAGACATTGGTATTGTGATGGACATTTCATTAAATCTGGATGACAATTTTGGAAATACGGCCATTTTCTGTATATGGGTTCTCCCTAACCGAAAACAAGCGATCTCACTTTCAGATATCCTGGTCAGTCTCCTTTTCCAGAGTCCTGCTGCTTTCAGTGTAAGGGTCCTTTATACCCTTTGTTAGGCTGATTCCTAGATATTTCACCTCAGAGGCTACTATTGTGAAAATGTTATTCCCCTAATTTCTCTTTTAGTGAGTTTGTTATTTGTGTATAGTAAGGCTATTTTTTTTTTTTTTTAAGGCTACTGATTTTTGAGTGTTGACTTCATGTACAACTACACTACTGAATTTGATTATCAAATCCAGAAGTTTTTGGTTTGAGGTGTTTTTTTTTTTTTTTTTTTTTTTTTTTTTTTTTTTTTGTATTCTATGTAAAATAACAGGTCATGCTCAAATAATGATATTTTCCTACCGGGAAGCCCTTATTCGTTGTATTTCTTTCTCTTGTCTACTTGCTCCAGCTGATGTTGCCCACACTCTATTAAACAGGAGTGGCGCAGTGGACATGACTATTTTCTTCCTGATTTTAGATCGGCAGGCCTCAGATGGTGTCCGTTTACCATGCTGCTGACTGCTGGCCTGCAACCAATAGCTTTCCTCAGGTGGAGATGAAGAGCAGCCCCTCCGACTCTCCACTGGGTTTTCATCATGAATGGGTGCTGGACAAAAGCCTTTTCTGCATCTATTGCCATGAGCATATGGTTTGGTCCTTCTTTCTGTTAATGTGATGTATTACATTTATTACTTTCGGTGTGTTGATCCATTCCTGCAGCCCTGGGATGAACCCTGCTTGGCCATGGGGTGTGATCTTCTCGGTTGTTTGCTGCGTTCTGTTGGCCGTTGCCTTTCTGAGCATTTTTGCATCTATGTTCATTCTGGAGATTGGCCTGAAGTTCTCTTTTTTAATTGGTCCCTGCTGTGGTTTGGGTATCAGGATAATTCTGGTTTTCAGGAATGAATTTGGGAGTAGTGTATCCCTTTCAATTTCATCAAGGATTTTGAGAAGTAGTGGCATGACGTCGTGTTTAAATTTCTGATAGAATCACCAGTGAATCCCTAAGGGCCAGAACTTTTCTTTGTTGTTAGGGGTTTTTTTTGTTGTTTATTTGTTTTTCCTTTTTTATTACATCCTGAATTTCACTGACCAATACTGGTTGATAGCATTTTTATATCTTCTTTATTCAGCTTTGGAATCTGCATGTGTCTAGGAATCTGCCCATTTCTTCTGTGTTTTCCATCTTATTAGAACACAGGTTCTGGAAGCAGGTATTATGGTTGATACATTGTGTCAACTTGAGTCTCCAAGCGTGGCTAAGTGACCCAGAGGTTCTACGGCTGGGGTAAAAAAAGGCTGGGCCCTTAGCACTCAAGAATGTGCTCATTGCCCACTGGAGAGGTGTGGAAGCCCCGTTCAGTGATTCAGCAGGGAGTCAGGGCCCCCACTTTGTGCACACCCTCAAACTGTGGAAGAAGAGGGCGCAGAGACGGTGTGGGGGTGGCAGGCAGACCGTGAAAATAAGAGGAAGAGGGCTTTCCTTCTCCCCTTCTGCCCTGGCTGCTTTTCCTGTCTTCTGCTGCCTCTGACTGCTGCCCTGGCACCGGGCCTCCCAACCTTGGAGCCATCTGAGGTTTATAGATCAAAATCTCTACCAACTGAGAACAATCAACTTTTCCTTCCTCAATTTTGGATGTGGGTATTTCATCTCACCAACAAGAAAAAAAATAACTGAAAGCAGGCCCTCATGATCCTGGCTTTCCGCAGGCTCCATTGTGATTTCACCTGCTCGCTCCTTCTCACCTCACGTGGGGGTGAGCCGGGGGCCTTGCTCTGGCCCTGCCTGGCACCTACTCAGGACGCGCGAAGCCATCTTGAGCCGGGGCATCTTCTGCCAGCCCCACTTCCCTTTTCTGCATACCCAGTCCTGGGCTGCCTGCTCCTTCCCCACTCTGTGGCTTTCTTAGTGGTGCATCGTGCTGTCTCTCGCCTTCACTCCTTGGGCTGGCCCCTCTAAAAGCAGCCGGCAGGTTCCTGTCCCTGAACTCTGTCTAGCTCTCCCAGCTCACACCCTGGGCTCTGTGCCCCTCGAAGGCCGGCCTTGCCCAAGGCCACTGGAGACAAAGAAGGGTTGTGTCCCTCGCCCCGAGCCCCTCCATCCTGTGCTGCTTCCCCACCCCATCCTTTCTCCTGCTCCTCCCACTGTGTCTTGCTTTTTTCAAGACAGGGTCTCACTATATAATCTAGGCTGGCCTTGAACTCACAATGGACCTTGAGCACATGAAGGAGACAGAAGCAGTGACTGTCCTCTAAGCATGTGGCTGCAGCAGGGCTACTGCAAGCCTCCATAGGACTTGGTCCCCCAGGCCTGACTGCTGCTACCACAGAGCCCCCTAAGTAAAGGCTCTGCAGTCAGGTGGCACCCCAGCTCAGCTTGCTGGGCCTCCCGGGTTGGTGGGGTGCTGCAGTTTGCATTCCTACTTCAGAACAGAGACACAGGGGTGGGGAGATAGCTCATCTGTCTAAGCGCCTGCCTGGCAGGCACAAGGACCCAGGTTCAATCCCCGGTACTGCATGCTCCTGCAGGTCCCGCGCTGATCTGGCCACTGAAACTGTAATGGTGCACACCTGCAAACCCAGCGCTGGGGAGGCCGACACAGGGGTCACTACGAGTCCAGGCTGCATAGTGGGACTCTAAACCAAACAAATAATTAGTTAATTAATTATTTTAAAATAATAAAATAAGAACACAGAGACAAGAAGGAGCAGGATTGTGGGCCATACACCCCAAACTACTGCCCTGCTGCAGTACCAGATCCAGATAAGGGATCTGCTGTAGCACCAGCAGGGCAGCCTGGAGGCCAGGGCTCGAGCTGCAGGCCTACAGCACGCTGGGCGCAGGCCATCCTGTCCTGCTCCTAAGTGGGGGCTGCCAGACAGGCTGGTCGGTTCCTTTCTGCTCTGATTGCCCTCCATAACAAGTGGCTGCCCAGGACTCCACTTGGAGGGCCACTGGGTGACACAGGCTCAGGAGAAAATGCCCCAGTGGGCACTACTGCTGTAGGTCCTGTCCCAGGGATCTGGCATCCCCGGGCCTGGGTCTAAACTCTGAGCTCACAGGCCAGACCCCTGAGACCCCTGAATTGTGCACGTATCTCACCATGGAAGTATATCACAGCAGGCAACCAAGTCTGCCTGGACCACTACTGCAACAGACGCCAACCGTGTCACCTGGACAATTTTCTTTATCTCTGTCCCAGCCTCAGTTTCCCCATCTGTAAAATAGGCATCCTAGTAGCTCCTCCTTGGAATTGCCATTGGGTTCAGTGTGACTTCCCTGTGCCCAGCCCCTGGCGGGGACAGGCCGCCCTCCTTGCTCTCCCTGACCCTCAGGGGAGCTACAGCTCTGCCCAGGTCTCCTCTGCAGAGGAAGCCGCATGAGAAACACGGAGCTTCAGCTACCAGCTTCCCGCCCAGCCCAGGTGAGCCCAGGCAAGCCCTTCTGGTCTGCAAGCTTTCTGAATAGAAACCGGCCTTTCTTCTTACTAGGCGTGGCACCCATATTCGGCCTTGCCTCTCCCACCGGACTGTAACCTGCTGGGCAGCTGGGCAGCTGGGCCAGGCCCTGTGCACACAAGTGGCAGCGATGAAGGTTGATGCCTCTTGTGTGTGTGTGTGTGTGTGTGTACACATCATGTGCCTGGAGAGATTTCCTTTTCTTTTCCCTTTTTAGCCTCCCCCCATTTCAGGGAGGAACAGACCCAAATGACAGAACTCTGTGCAGGAAAGTCACTGCCACCAAGTCCACTATGATCTCAGTGACATCAAGTGCGAGAACAGCCAGTATTTGCACGTCGTCATAGAGATAACACCTCTGCAGCCTCGCAGGGAGGAGCGCGTGGACTGAGCAGAAGCACCCCTGGTCATCCTGTGCTGTGGCAATGTCCGACTGCTGGTGACAGGGCATGGCCACAGGCAGATGCTGGAGATGTGTGTGCTTCAGGCATTGGCCACATGCGTGTCCCATGGACATTTTGAACCATGTGAAACTTGAGACCAACACCTGGAGATGCAGCCTCTGGGTGCTGTCCTGAAGGAGTGCTTAGCTTTGTGGGAGAGTGCGGTCCTCGTCCAGAGACGGCGTGCGATTTTCCCAGCCGCAGCACACGGTCGACCCGGTTTCATACATCCATGCCAGAAAAATTTGTGACTACTTTTTATTTCAGCCGTTCTGGTAGACAGGAAGGAATCTGCCGTGCCGTTTCAGAGAAAGGCGCTCAAGGCCCCACCATGCGACGTGAGCTGATCTCCAGGCTCTGTGTCAATGCCGGTTATCTAGTTGAGGAGGTTTCTTTCTGGGCCTAGGTGGCTTTTTAAATTTGCACTGCATGAAATATTTCATCAACTTTGATTTTTTTTGTGTTAATGTTTAACAAATCATGGGACTTTCGAGCATATGGTTGCTCATGGCGCTCCCCTAGGGCTCCTTGTGGGGGCTGCAGATTCTGCAGCACCGGTCCCTGTTCGGTGTCAGCCCCGCTCCTTTCCCTCTCCCTCCCTCTACCTCTCCCCTTCCTCCCACAGCTCTCCTTCTCCTTCTTCTTTTCCCCTGCTTCTTGGTCCTCTTTTCTTTCTCTCATTAGTCTTGCTAGAGCATTTTTGCTTTCAAAGATCGGCATTTTCTTTTTTTGAGGAAGTGGGGTTTGAACTCACAACCTTGCACTTGCCGGGCAGGCACTTGTGCCTTGGAGCTATCTGCCTGACCCCTGAAATGAGCGTGTTGCTTCATTAATAATCTGCATTGTTTTTCTGCCTGTCTCAGTTTTCCTGGCTGTTGCTTTTCCCCTACCTTGTCGTTTCTGCTTACTTCGGGTTTCTCCTGCTCGTTCTTGAGGCAGGAGGTCAGGCTGCTCTCTGGAGAGTGCTCCCCCATGACGGAAGCATTGAAGGAAATTTCACGCTTCGTAGGACTTCTCTGGCTGAGTCTCACATTTCTTGTAAACTGCAGTATATTTTTGTTTTTATTTAGTTCTACGTACTTTTTTTCATTTCCTTTCAGACTTCCTCTTTGACTCAGGGACCACTTAGAGCTATGTTTCTAAGCTGTCTAGTGCCTGAAGATTTTCTTGGGCTGAGGAGATAACTTGGTGGTCTAAGCACCTGCCTGGCGAGTACAAGGACCACTGTTTGATCCCTACCCAGCCCCAGAACCTTGGGTTCACTGTGCCAGCCACTGAAATCTGGTGTGGTGGTACACCCCATAATCCCAGCACTGGGGAGACTGAGATAGGAGGATTGCTTTACTGCAAGCCTGAGCTGCATAGAGAGACCCTATACCAAACAAATAATGATTTTTTTAAAAAATTTATTGCTTAAGGAAGCTCAGGAGCCAGGGTTTGATTCCTGGCACCGCATGCTGCGCCAGATGGAGTCTGAGCATGGTGGCACATGCCTGTAACCCAACACTCGGGAGGCAGAAAACAAGGCTCACTCTGAGTCAGATCTGCCCAGTGAGACCCTGCACACACAAAAAAAGTTAAAATTTGTTTATTTTATCTTTCTGTTATTAAATTTAAATATCCATTTTGGTTTGAGAATGTATCTTGTATAATTTTGACTTCATAAGTACTGAAGCCTGGAGTATGTTTTGCGTTGGGGAGTGTTCTACGGGCCTTACGAAAGCTTTCCCAGCTGTGGCGGAACCTAAGTCCCATGGGGACTAAGTCCCATGTGGAGCCCCTTCCCAATTACCCCAGCTGCAGGAGATTCTTCAGGAGCAAACTGGCCGGTGGGCAGGGGACACGCCAGGCGGATGCAACCCTTCCCGGAGCGGCTCTTTTCCGTTCCCGTCATCTCTGCTCTAAGCCTTCTCACTGGCTCCTCATCTCATCTTTCGTTCCTTCCAGTCCCCACCGCCTCCGCCAGGCCACTGTGACCCCTGGCCCTGGCCCCTGGAGCTCACAGCCCACCCCCAGTCTGTCTACTCTCTCTGTCTCCTTTCCTAAAGAGACAACTTCCTTTCTCAGTTCTCAAGTTGGTCTCTTGTGATCTACTCTTTGGAGAATGCAGAAGGAACAAGAAACAGGAAACAGATTTCTCTACCTCGGAGGTCCCCTGCCAGTGTCTGTGGTCCAGATAGACGTCTTCTTGGCTGTCTGCCCTGAGGCCTGAGGTGTGGAGACATCATCTTTTGTTCTTCTACAGTATTTGAACAACATGACATAATCTTGATATTCTTGGTAACCTGAGTTCAATTTCAAAATGTGCCCTTGATATTTCACAGCTCTGAGGAGGGTGGAAAGAACACCTCAGTGTTTTTTTGTGGGGTTTTTCTGCCTGATGTTAGCAGTGTCTGTCTGTGCCTTTCTGTCTCAACCCCCCGTGAACACAATGAGTCGTGTTCCTTCCCCAGGCTGCAACTGACACCTATAGTGGGACAGGCCTGTGGGCACCAGGACTATCATGGGAACTCATGATAAAACACTCGGCCCCAAACCCCTCAGCAGACAACAGCTATTATTATTTTTCTAAATTAGTTTTGTTAGTGTATGTTGCAGTACACAATAGGTACACTGGAGAAAGGGGTCTTGGTCACACGCTGGTCATTTCCACCCTGTCCCTCCTCCTGCCGGGTCCCGCTCCCCAGATCCCTCCCTCATCTCTGCAGTCTGCCTTCTGGTTTCCTGCCTTCTCTATTTTATTTATACTTGAGCTTCTTCATAAAAGAGAAACTTTATAATATTTACTTTTCTGTGTCTGAGTTGGTTCACTCGATGTCATGGTCTCAAGACGCGTCTGTTTCCCTGCAAATGACTGGATTTCATTCCCCTTGCAGGCCGAGGGACTTGCAACGGTGCGTCTGTCCCACCTCATGCCTCCTCCTCCTCTTTCTTCCCCTTTAGTCCCTGTTTGCAGGACCTAATGAGTGCAGTCTGGGGGAAGTTGGAGTGAGAGCGCAGGCGTTCCGTTCTTTCTCCATTCCCCTCCTCCTCCCTTACTCGTTCTTTGCTGGGTGGGTTGCTTTGTTGTCCTGCACTGCCAGGGCTGGTGATATCTTCATTGCTTCTCTTTCCTCTTCCTCTTTCTAGCTGACCCGATGGCACTGTGAACGCGCACAAGCACCGATGCACCGGTCCTTTCTGGACACCAGAAAATAGACAGAGCGCCCAGGCACCTTCCTGGCCGAACCCAAATCCCTCCCACGAGCCTCCTTTCGCACTCTGCCCCTTGCTCTCAGGTAATGCAGCTGTAGAGGCAGGGACCTCAGATGCCAGCCTGTGTGTGCCAGAACCCAGAGCCAAAGCTGCCCGATGTCCGAATCATCATTTGGAGGAAGACCCCACCCCGCTCGCCAGCCTCACGAGTGCCTGTGCTTACGAAATGCACCCCTCACATTGGAGCCCCTTGCCCATCTTGGTTACTGACTAGCACAGAAATTTTTTTAAACAGCGTAGAAATTGGTACCTTGAGGATTCACACTGGCTCACCAGATGGCGAAATGCATGGCATTAGCTGATGCTTTTGGCACTGACTGGCAGAAAAATTGCTCTAGGGAAGGAAGGCTAGGTATCTACAGCCATTAGGAGTGGGTGTGGTGGAGGGGCGGCCTCCAGAAGGTGCAGGAGCTGCAGTACAAGTGCCCAGGCCCATCGTGGGAGTTGCCTCAAGATTCACCAAATTACAGATGTTATATGGAGGTGGGTTACTGTGCATAAATTACATCTTCATAAGTGGTTTTGGACAATGACAAACCCCCTATACAGAGAAGTCCCTAACTCTGACACTCACATGAGACTAACTTCTAAAGGAAGCCACTCGGACCAGGCCAGCCAGCAAGTGCGGCATGGGCAGGAGAGGGAGCTGAGCAGGTCTGGTCTCTGCCACCCTGGGCAGCTGGGGCTCATCCCGCAAGCCTCTGGAGGTGGTGTATGCCCTGCCTGCCCCCTGCATAGTGAGGTGGCAGGAGGGGCCTCCTGGCTCTGTCCCAGAGGCCAGAGCTGCTCAGGACCCCAGAGCTGAGCTCAGGGTACACAGGGCCAGGGCTGAAAGTCAAAGCACGCCAAAATAGGAAGGATGCCCAAAGCGGAGGGAGGGTCTCACCCATGGCCACCGCTCCCATGCAGGGTGGGAGTGAAGTCACACACGCAGCTTTTCTGCTCCTCTTTTAAGGAACATGTATCATTCTTCTGACTTAAGTAAACTGCTGGGCCTTGGGCAGGCTCTGGTGTGGCATGGAAGAAAACCCTCGGGCTCCCAGGCCACGGGCCACCCTGCTACAGGAGCCTGGTCAGGCCACATCCTCTGCCTGCAGGGGGGTAGGACTGGGACCCACACTGACTGAACCACCTTGGGAAGAGCCTCTCTGCTTACGTAAACACGGGCTTGTTGCTTAACTGCTTGCCTCAGTTCCTCCCCTGATAAGGGGTGAAAACACACGCACTGACCCCACCAGCGGGTTTGCAGTAGCCCAGGCAAGATGCTGCACGTCCCATACCTGCCCCTTGGCCACTGGCTCCCCGTCCTCTGGACCACTGCAAAGGTTCCTGCACAATCCCATAGGCCAGAATGCTGGGACCGCAGGTGGTCAGCACCACCCACAGCTGAATAAGTGCTTTAGGGCTTCCCCTGTGTGCCAGGCGAGGTGGTACACCCTTGTCACCCCCCAACGCGCGGGGCTGAAGCAGTGGAACCACTGTAAGTTTCTTAAAGGAGGAAAGAAACAAAAACCAAGAACAAGGAAACCAAAGGAGCCACGTAAAACAATAAAAATGGTGCAGAATTTCAAATCAAGAACAGAAAATTAACAATGATTGTTATGTATTGCTGTCATCCAATTTTGTTGCTCAGATTACCAGATACAGGCATGCAAGCTGAGCAAACAGTTAAACATTAACTCTTCCTTTTGATGACCCTTAATGTTTTCCTTGTTCTTTTTTACTTTTTATTTTTGATTATTTTAAAGAGAGCACGAAAATAATAGATGAGGCACTAGAGATGATGTGCATTTTTTAAAAAGCAGGAGGAGAGGTACTCAAGGGTGGTTGCTGTGTTGTACATTGCTGTCCTCAGTGCGGTGGCTCAGATTACAGCCGGAAGTGTACAAAATGGGTCAAAGTAAAAAATTTTAAACAGGAGCTGTTACCTCCAAAAAACTGATAGAAATCAGAATCAGCTCCGCTCTGCTGCGCATGCACCCCCGTGAGTCTCCCTTCCGCTACCTGCTCTCCTCTCCTTCATCTCCATTGTTTATCCCATTGTTGTTCCTTTCCGTTCACTTGTCACCATAAGCTGAAAGCCATCGTGAACTGTACAGTGAGACCCCCATCTCAAAAACAAAACAAAGCGGGTCTGTTGTTCACTGGTCTCATCTCCTGTTTCTTTTGTCTATTTTGTCTAATTTGTGTATCCTCTTCCTCTCTCTCTCTCTCTTGTGCATTTTTTAGGGGCCCACCTCATGTCGTGGAAAGTCAAGACTTCTCCGACCAACATTATTCCAATCTGTTTATGTTTCTTCCTGTTCATCTGGCGGTGTGTCTGATTTGGGTTTGTTACGGGCACTTCGTGCCCCAGGCAATACGGTACCGTATTTGCAGAACCTTTTTAAAATCCTGGCTCAATCCTTTCCTCCCTCACTCACTGTGTGGCACTGAGGTTCGCCTGTTTCCATAAGAGCACAGAACCTCCAGGATGGCGTCACACCAGTGCTTTCCGGGTGCACTCCGTGGGCGGGGCTGCCTGGCCACACCGAGCGGGGAGCAGAAATCATCTGCTGCGCAGGAGCACATGGAAAGCCCGGTGGAGAAGCTAGAGGCCGAGGTGCAGCGCGATGCAGCCATGACCCTCCGTGGTACGGGAAGACCAAAGCGTGCGTCAGTAGTCCCAAGGGACCTGCGACTCGTGTTTGCTGTGGCAGAACTGACATAGCCACGACGTGGAGCCGGCCTCGCTGCTCTCTCACAGAGAAGATAAGGAAAACGTGGCCATGCTCGATGAAGAAGTCCTCAGGCATACTACTCCGGTTTATTCAGCTGTGGGCTTAAATTCCCAACAAATATATGGTACTTTGATATGTGATTAGTGGAGATATTTGAAACTCATTTTTAAACATTTTACATTTTGTCATCAACTGTCAGAAGAACTCCACAACCTCTTTTTGTCTTAAGTAATGGAAGTGAATCAGTCTTCTTTTTTCTTATTTTAGGGTGGTTTTTTTTTTTTTTTTTTTTTTTTTTTTTTTTTTTTTTTTTTTTTTTTTTTTTTTTTTTTTTTTTTTTTTTTTTTTTTTTTTTTTTTTTTTTTTTTTTTTTTTTTTTTTTTTTTTTTTTTTGTACCAAGAACAGGAATTGGACTCAGGATCTGGCTTGTGTCACATGTCCTCCTTAATGGGTGGAAGCTAAAATGATGACAAAAAGTAATAGGGGGATGGATATGAGCATAATGAATGAAATCTTCACCCAGTGGGTGCAAGTAGGGGGAAGGGTGGGTGGGAGGTCAAGGGCAAGACACAAAGTGGGTTACAGGCACATAGGATCTGCCTAAACACAACCTATTTATTCTTCTTTATTGTATATCACTGCATGGGCAAAATGCAAAATCAAAAAAGGAACGCACATAGCTTCCTTACAGAAATCTCTACCTTCTGGGAAACACTGTGATTCTCTGGATTCCGATGCAGAAGGTCTGTCACAGCCTGCTCTCTATGGTCCATCATCTTGTGAGCAGGACTGGTACTTAACCCTAACGTGGGCAGCATCTCAGCCATCAGTGCCCCTGCAGGTGATGAGGTGGGCTCTGAAATGCTGCACAGCTCATGCCCTGGACCTCCAGGGGCCGATGCCAAGCCCAGTGCTCCCAGGCCCCCACAGTGAGAAAACGGCAGGGGAAGCAGGCCAGTGTGTGAATCCCCATCCTACAGTTTGGTCACATGTGCACTTGGTTCCCTTATCGGCAGCTCTGGGGATTACCAGGCCTCACTTCCCACTGCAGTGTACGTGCACTTCCAGGGCAGCTGTCTACAAGCGGTGTGAATGGTTCCCACAGAGGTGTCCCACAGAGGCCATTCTGGGGTGGCCCCAGTAGTAATCACCCTAGCAAGTCAAAAGGCTCTGAGTTTCTATATAGAAAACATGTGTGCCAGGGCTCTGAAAGCTCTCAAGTGCTGATCTCAAAAAGGTGGCACCGGTACAGTCATAACCTTCAGGAGCTCCCAAATGCCTGAGTCTGCTCTACATGCTTCAGCTCATTACAACATACAAAGACAAGTGGTTGATCTTATCCTCCACTCTTCTCCATCTAAGCCAGGCTCATGCCTACTCTGTCTTGAGATGTAGTCAACCATCTGTTGACATCTTCTGGAATCTAAGGATAAAAATCCCTGAGTGAAGGGAAGAGAGTGAAAGGCAGCTAAGTTAGCAACAGAGTTCTACAGAGTCCCATCATCTGCTGAAGAGTTTGTCTAGTGATTCTGAATATTCTCTGCAAATAGAATTTCTGAATAGCTGTCACCCTAATGGGATGGATAGATGGATGGATGGATGGATGGATGGATGGATGGATGGATGGATGGATAACTGATGGATGTATGGATGGGTGCATGACTAGATGGATGGCTGGATGCATGGATAGGTGTGTGGATAGATGGATGCATGACTGGATGCATGGATACATGGATGGATGCATAAATGGATAGATGCATGTGTGCATGGCTGGATGGATGGATGGATGCATAGCTGAATGGATGCATGGATGCATGCATGCATGCATGGATACAAAAAGGGATAGATGGATGCATGGGTGCATGGGTGCATGGATGGATGCATACGTGGTTGGATGGGAGGAAGGATGTATGCATGCCTGCCTGGCTGGATGCATACATAGAAGCATGGCTGGCTGGCTGGATGCATGAGTGGATGTATGGCTAGATGGAGGCATGGATAGATGCATGGCTGGATGGATGGATGCATTGCTGGATGCATGCATGACTGGATGGCTAGATGGATGCATGGATAGATGCATGGCTGGATGGCTGGATGGATGCATGAATGCATGGATGGATGGATGGATGCATGACTGGATGCACGCATGACTGGATGGCTGGAAGGATGCATGCATGGCTGGATGGATGGATGGATGGATGCATGGGTGGATGGCTAGATGGATGCATGGATAGATGCATGGCTGGATGGCTGGATGCATGAATGGGTGCATGCATGACTGGATGGCTGGATGGATGCATGCATGCATGGCTGGATGCATGAATGGATGCATGCATGGCTGGATGGATGGATGCATGCATGAATGCATGGCTGGATGGACACATAGGTGGCTGACTGGATGGATGCATGGATAGATGCATGGCTGGATGGCTGGATGCATGAATGGATGCACGCATGGCTGGATGGATGCATGGATGAAACTGATATTTAGATTGATCTGGAGAGGAGCCTTTCTCCATCCTTTCCTCTTTCTTACTCTCACCATCTCTCTTTTCCTAACAGCCTCCTTTGCTCTTTCCTTATAATGAAACACACATAGAAGAGCTCTGTACATGAGTCTAACATCTGATAAATACTTGGTAAACTCATAGACTTGTCCAGTTATCTAGTTTATCCACAATGGCACCACGGATGGTTGGAATTTTCATTGTAACACTAGATAAATTTCTCTCTGTGCAGCAGCATGCTAAGTCCCCAAGGACACGGAGCAGAGGCGAGTGGCACTGCCTGTGAAGCTAGTGTCACAGTGAAACTGATCTATGCCTTGCATCACAGTGAAATTGACATTGGCTTATCTCTGCATATTCTTTGGAGACTTCCATTGGTTCCCTGACAACTCACTCACACAGAGCTCATCCCTTTCAGCTTCCAGATGAGAAAGCTGAGATCCAGAGAGTCTAAGTGATTACTCCAAGGCTGTGTAGTGTGGCCCCAAAACTGAAATTCAGGTCCAGGTCCTCTTGGGTCACCTCAGCCTTTACTGTGCAACTTGACAACCAGCAAGGCCTCTGTTTTGGCCCCACAGGACAATTAGCTTGTCCCTTGTTGTCATCTGTCCCTGTGGGGAAGTCTTGGCTCATCTTTCATCCTGTCTCTTCTTGGGTCAAAGGAATGCTTATTAGGGAACTATGCTCCCCTCCCTAAATCAAGCCCAAGCATTGCTAAGGGAGTGGGGAGCCTCGAGAGTTGCTGCTGGATCCCAGGCCTCCTGGTCAGCAGAGCTTCTCAGCTGGCTACTCCTGTGGGCTGGCAAAAATTGAAAAGAAGAACTATGCCAAATACACTATCTTTCTGACAACTTGCAAATCCGAGAAGCGAGGCTATTTAAAACAGGAAGCTCTGTTGTTTACTACCTTGCTAATATCTCACCAGATGTTATCTCTGCTTCTTAGTTGAGACCAAAACTGCCACTCTGACCTCACTAGGCCACCGGGTGCAACACGTCTCCTCTCTGCTATCATCTGGGTAAGAATAGATTGGAGCACAATTGGAATTGGCTATTTAGGGGACATCACCAGGTAGGCTGTTGGGTTTCTAGGACAAGGGAGATGAAGAAGAGAGGTGGAAGGCAGGTGGGAGAATCACTGGTGGGCAGAGGAGCCCAGCCCACGGTAACCTGAAGAGGCGGGCCAGGGTGTGAGAGGACATTGCTAATGGTGGCATTCATTTCCCTTGCGTTTTCTCTTCTTTTTCCTTTGTCTTTCCACTCATGTCTTTTGTACCCATCCGAATTCGGCTTTTGTGCCATGCCATCCGTCCGACATTGCCTCATTTGCTTGACATTCAGAAACTCTTGGCTCTAGAGAATGCAGTCACTGCAGAGCGAGCGCTACCCTTAGCACTGTGTCCATGTTATTGACATGGCTTTGTTGAAACGTCAGTGAAAGCATAATTTATGTAAGCACATGCATGTGTGTGCACCTATGTGTGCATTAAGTACGTTTGTGTACAAACGTCTTTTCACTTCAAGGTTTCACTGCAGATCCACTCGCAGTCAGGCTATCACATGATCCAGCTGGTGACTGCTCCGGTCTCTTTTCCTCCAGGGGCTGAGGCTGACGGGTTGCCGCCCTTCCTCCCTGTGGTACAGGGTAGAGCTGGAAAGCACTGTGCAGTCCTTGGGAAGCCTAGGTTAGGCTGAGGTGGGAGTCAGCTGCTGTGTGACGAGGGCTTGAGGACAGTGGTGAGACAGGGTTCAGTGCCTGGGAGGCCGGAGCTGTGTGACCCGGAAGCTCTCCTTAGCAGGGGGGCGATGGACCCGCTTCCATGGTGCTCCCTGTAATCCGGGCACTCTGGTCGGCTGAGGGAGGAGGGTTACAAGCTAGAGCCTGGCCAGGGCTGCTCAGCCACTTAATGAGGCCTGTCATTTCTTGTGGAGTGGGCTCTCACTCTGGAGCTGTGTCACCTTGTTGGCTTTTAGAGCTCACATTAAGGGTCCGATTCTATCACAAAGGCCCCTTTTCATGGGACTTAAACAGGCTGGGCAGCTTCATAACACAGAGATAGAAAATGGACTCATAAAATGGAGACAGGTCACCCATTCCAGGAAGGGCACCCTGGGCACTCCTGCACCTGGGCAGGGGAGCTCAAAGGGGCACAGGGACCTGGCCGGCTCCTTGGGGCTGGTCTAACTGTTCAAGGCTGCAGCCTGGGTACTGGATTCCCACAGCACCCTTGGGGGTTCCCCTGTGCTCCCAGAATTGGAAGGCATTGGTATGGTCTACCTTTTTGTCCCTGAGGACCCCTGATGGTAGTCACCCTACCTCTGCCTGAGCTCCGCCAGCCACTGCTCACCCAGTGCCCCCGAGGTACCCGCTGCAGTCAGGTCACCCTCATGCGAGCCTTCTCCTGGGACAGTTCTTCCAGCTGCCTCCACACACAATGCTGCTTCCTGTCTGCACCTCCAGAACGCTGTTCATTCTCCTCCCCGCATGTGATGCCTGGGCTCCTTCAACTCCTCTTCGCTAGGCACAGTGTCCTGCTGTCTGCATCTCAGTTGGTCGATGTTCCCATTATTCTGGATGCGGCTGGACCGCTTTAAGATGCCATGAAATGTCCATTTCCAGTGCTCTGCACATAGCACTTCCCTAATTTACACTGAGGTAATCAGGATCAAATCAAGTGAGACCAAATCAAATGCTCATGTGGGATGATGTGCTGAGCCTCCCATGCCAACTTTACAGTTGAGTAGAATTAAGGATTTGTGTTTACAAATATTGATGCCCAGGGCCGGTGAACGAATGTCTGTTAAGAGAAAACTGGTTGATTTGCACACAGTGGCGCTACCTGTATTTACTGAAAAGGAAGAGGCTGTTTCCTAGGTACTGATACAGAAAGGTTCCCAAGATGAATTACAAAGTTTAAAAAGTCACAGAAACATAAACAGTTTTACTCTGATTTGTGTAGAAGGAAAACCACAGGTCTCTGTAAATAATCGTGTAAATGGATATCTAGAGGATGAACAGCAAATTTCCCATAGGGAGGGGAGGGAATCAGGAGAAGAGAGAGTAAAGGGGATTTTTCAATTGTGAAAAGTAAAATCAGATCAAAATTTAAAAGTACAGAAGGTTATTGCACATATAATAGACCAGTTGGAAAACTGGGAGCCTTGAACCTGAAAGCAGGAGAATTCCAAATAATGCAGTTTTAAAAATACGAGGGAGGGGCTGGGAGGATAGCTTGGCTGTCTAAGTACCTGCCTGGCAAGAGCAAGGACCTGGGTTCGATCCCCTGTCCTGCATGCTATGCACTGTGCCAGCCACAGAAACCAGGCATGGTTACGCACATCTATAATCCCATCACTGGGAAGGTTGACACAGGAGGATCGCTAGGGGTCTGAGCTCCATAGCAAAACCCTCTCCAAATAAAAAATAAAAAGATTTTTTTAAAATTCGAAAAAGAAAGAAATACAAAGGAGGCAGTACAGTGACAGCCTCCTGATTGGCTGACACTTCCTTATACACTGACATTAGGAGAGCTGCCCCTCTCCCACTGAGTCCACCGCTTGATTGTCACTGGACATACTGAAAGGGACATAAGCTGTGCTCTCTGTGTCTCCTTCCTGACCAGAGCCGTCATTTGGGGGCAATCACAGGGACTCCAGCTTTGAGAGGGCAGCTCTGGCGCTTGGCCGAGGGGCACACCCAGGGGTGCCCGGCTCTATCTTCATGTAGCAATGTTCCCTCCTGGGACTGTCCCACTGCAACATGAATGACAGGGCCGCCGATCACTATTCCTCCATCCGCAGTCCTCCCCAGGCTGCAAACCAGGCACAAAGCCTCCGGCCCATTCTCATTCTTGTGGTCATTACTTTTTTTTTTTTTTTTTTTTTTTTTTTTTTTTTTTTTTGTCTTTTTGAGACAGGGTCTCACTATGCAGTTCAGGCTGGCCTTGAGCTCACTTTTGTAGCCCAGGCTGGTCTCGAACTCACACTGATCCTCCTGCCTCAGCCTCCCAAGTGCTGGGATTACAGGCGTGCACCACCACACCCGGATGCTTTTTTTGAGACAAGGTGTCTCTCTGTAGCCCAGACTGGTCTTGAGCTCAATTAGATATCAAATGCAAAATCCCTTAGAATCTGCTATAGGAACTATCTTTCTTTATTATCATCATTATCTGGCCATTTATTTTGTTCCACAGAAAAAATTGAATTTCCTCTTTCAGATGCGCTCAGAAATCCACGACCCTGTACTTTCCTCTGCACCCGCCTTTCAACCACTTTCTCGCTCATGGACTGTGTTGAAGTTGAGAACTTCCTGTTCCCTCAGCCACCCAGGAGGCCCCAGGTCCCTACAGGTTGGGGAGCGCATCAGGTGCTGGGGAAGCACTGATGCTGGGGCTGTGGGGATCAGGCTGTGGAGGTGTGTGCCCAGGTCCTGAAAGGGGGTGACAGAGGGTGGAGGTGACTGAGCTCAGAGGTGATCTGTAGGGCAAGGTCCTGGGCTGTGGCCACTGTCCTTACGAAAGGGTGGTACCCGATGGTGTAGGGTCTGAACACTTTCTCCGGGGCAGGTAGAAGCTGGGATGGGGTCGGTAATGGGGACATGGGACAGTAGGTGGGGCAGACAAGTTTACAATGACAAACCAGAGCAGAAGCACAAGAGCGAGCTTGGAGAAACTCTTGGAAGGTGTCCTTCAGCCAGAATTTGTACGTGAGAGCACAAAGGTGTCTTTCAGGGATGGACGGGGTGCCACGGTAGGTCAGAAACAAGGCCACAGGGAGTGGATGGAGCAGGAGCAGGAGAGACAGGAGGGAGACCCTGGGGTCAGCTTTTGGGCCCTGAGTCTAGCTCTGGGACAGGTTAGTTTTTAACCAGAAACAAATCCAGCCACTTTCCTAGGTCTGCAGTGAAGTTGACCCAACTCATCAGGCTGGGTGACAGAGGAAACTGAATGAAAGTTCCCAGGGGAGACTTCACCTGAACAGGGGCTGGGTCCTGGGTGCCTCTAAGAGTCATTTCTGTTTTGGAGGAAGAGGCATCATTGTTTTTAAAGGCAAGTCTCAAATCCTCTGCCCATCTGCAGGTATACCTAGCAACAGATTTCTCTGCCGTTGAGCCATCTGGTGAGACGTTGCTTGGGTTACGGACCATGCTTTCAGGCAAGAGTCGTGGTGGATCCAGGAATCCTGTTTGTTAGTAAAAAGGAAGCCCAAGCTCAGCAGTCAGGACAAATGAAGAGGGACCTCGCTGGCACTTAGATGGGACTGGCCAGTCTCATGCAGGCCACAGGCTCCTTCACTGCTCTTCCATAAGCACAGAGCAGAGTTGTGGGGACAAAGTTCAGGGCAAAGCACCTGTGGCTGTCAGCGGGAGGTGAGGCCTGGGGATGCAGCAGGCGTTACTGCGTGGAGCAGGGCTGGAGAAGGTGGGGGGACCCATGGGGTAAGGCCATGGCCTCTGAGCTTCCTTAAACCAAAGAGGAAAACAGGAAGGGGTCCAGCTGAGACAGGAGCAGGGAAGTCTCCCGTCTAGGTCCCCTGCTGTTGTCCCTCATGTGGCAGGTTAATATAGGCACTGATAGCTGCTGACACTGATTAATAGTGCCAAGGCAGCGGGGTCCGTGCTATCCAGGAGAACGGTCTGCCTTGGGTGTCTCTAGGGCAAGCAGAAGGCATAGCATTGAGGAGAAGCAGATAGTGGGGCTGGAGGCCAGCACCTAGGGACATGGGGACAGCAGGGTAGAAAGGAGAAGACGGGCTGCTCCGAGGCGAGTTGGTGGGAGTCAGGAATCCTGCTATGAGAAGGCGGTGGGTAACAGCTTTGATTCCCTCCTACGTGCTGGGGTAGGGGTACTGCGGAGCTGCCATGAAACATGTGGGGTCTTCTCCTGGAACTTGCAGAGGGGGTGGTGGGACGACCTTTGTGCATCTAGTGCACGTGTCTACCCAGACCCACAGGAGCTGGGTCCCCGTTGCCTGGGATGGTGGGCAGCCTCCATCTGCCAGGATTGCCCAGGGTGCGTCCCTTTGTGTCAGATGCCAGCAGGAGCCATCCTGCGAGACAAGGAGGGTTGGCTTCAGGCTTTGTTTGGTGTTTTGACCCAAATCAGATGGCCTAACAGCTGGATCCATAGCCTTTTCAATGTAAGTGGTCGAATGTTTTCCCAGCAAATGGTGGATTTACCCCCCCGCACCCCCCCCCCCGCCAGGAGCCCTTTCCTTCCCCGGGTGGAAGGGCTGCTGAGGGCCTTCCATGGCGAGCTGGCAGGAGGAGCTGCAGCAGGGCTGAGGGCGCGGCCCATTGCCTGGAGCTTCTGGGGTTTCTGCCTGAGAATGCAGAACTCAGCCTGCCCAGGATGAGCTCCCAAGTACAGAATCGGAGTGGCGTCAGGAGGGTTCTCCGGTGTTCCGTGTGCTGCCGCGCCGGCCGGGGCTTTCCCATCCTATTTCATCTGCTGCCCTTGGCTTAGTCTGAGAGCCCAGAGAGCGGTGGCTGCTATCTCAGCCCCAGTTCTGCAGAAACGGCCAGCTTTCTGACTTCTGTGAGGACGCTGACAGGTGTCCTGCACTTCAGCACCCTGCCCTATGAAGGGGCCCCTAGTCGTAAAGGGTGTCCAGACTGGGCCTTCTAGAAGATCGTCTCTCAAATCACCCCATGTGGTAAGAGTTGCCCTTACCACCTGGCTATAGCCAGGGGTTCATCCCCCTTGTTCTTTGGGAGGAAGGTATCAGGGTTTAGGAGAGGGTAGACTTATTTGAATGACGGGTCTCTCCGGAAGCATAGCCTGGTATCTCAAGAGTTTGGGATCTGCATTCTAGAGGTTTCCTTTGGAGGACAGCAGCCCTGAGAAAGCTGAGAGCATGTTGTCAGACCACCGCCCAAAGCAAACTGGGCAGCCTCTAGAATTTGCAGGGCAACAGAGGCAATTGCCTGAAGACAGAACAGCCTTTGGCTACCATGTCTAGCTCTTTCCTTAAGTAGCCAACCGCACCTGTGGTGATGGCCTCGTGGTGTGGTCCCAGGGGCCAAGGGAAGGCTGGAGGCTCCTTCCATCTTGCTGAAGCATTGTGTCCGACAAATTTGTCTCCAGAGCCTTCATCCTTGAGGACAAACTGCCTACCAGTGGTCTCCGGGATGGTCAGGAGAGGGACTTGGCAGGAGGACTTGGCTTCCCGGAGCCACTCGAGGGTGGCTGAAGACTCTCTTCCTTTCTTGGGATCACCCAGCCAGCTCGGGATGGTGGGAGGTCTGACTCAGGCCCTGTAGGACCCTCTAATTCAGGGAGGATCCGGGTCTGCAGAACCCCCCCCAACCCCGTCATTAGGGTCCCATTGGGGCTCCTCACCAGGAGCTGCCCTGAGCCCTGGCTGGGTGTGGGCTTCCCCTTTCCCCCACGCTCCCACCCTTCCACCCACCCCTAACCTGCCACCACATAAGTGTAGCTCTTCCCTGGACATCTGTGCAGCTCTTAGAGCTGCCTCGCCCCCATCACAACACCTCATGAAAGGCTGCCGTTCCAGGACTGCTCCCCGAATGCCCTATATATTTATTGGAGTCCTGAGACCTTTCCCAGGTCTGATGTGATATTTTGAAGGTTTCCCAGGGAAAGAAACACGAGCCCGTCTGGGAGTCTCCTCTGGCCTGGTCCCTGTCCCCTGTAGGGGAGCAAAACAGGGTCCTTGCTCTTATTCCTGACTTGGGGGCCCAGGATTAGTTAGACAGAAGGGCTTCTAGGAGGGGTCCCCTGGGAGGAGAGAGGATGGGGGCAGGAAAGCCCTGCAGGAGAAGCTGGGGATCCTGCCCAGGTCAAGGGGTGAGGGCTGTCACCAGGACCCAGTCCGTACAGCGTGACCTGCGCAGCTCAAGTTTCTTCCTCGAAGCACACAGCAGTCACCCCACCTTCTGAAAAACAGGCCGAGTAGGAGGATAGTGTTAGAGCCGGTGCTCCCTCCATGTGGCCACTTCTCTTCATTGCCCAAAGGGTAGCCCCACCGTGCACGTGCATGGAAGAGGCAGGCGCTTGGCCTGCAAGTCCTAAGGTCAGACAGTTGCCACCTCTGAAAGACAGAGTCCAGTGGGCAGCATCCTAGGGACTTTTCTTCTTTCTGAGAGAAAATATCCAACACCCAAGGCCGAGGCGGAAAGGATTATTTAGCTCACATTTTGTAGAAGTTTCACATCCTTTTTGTTTAATTTTTAAATGTATGTATGTATGTATGTATGTATGTATTTGGTACAGAGTCTCACTATGTAGCTTGGACTCGCAGTGATCCTCCTATCTCAGCCTCCTCAGTGCTAAGATTACAGATGTGTACCACCATGCCCAGTGCTGGTGGCCAGAATGGCTCGTGCTGCCAGGGATCAAACCCAGGTCCTTGTGCTTACAAGGCAGGCACTTAAGAAGCCACTGAGCTAACTCCTTGGCCAGAGGTCTCAGTTCCTAATGGGCTAGTTCCAAGACAAGGTGGCACATGGCAGGGGACAACTGTTCATTGTGGTGTAAGACAGCAAATGTAATGAGAGAGAGAGAGAGCTTTTTCTGTCCTTAAAATTGTGTTCTGTCTACTGCATGTGCCCGGGGGTGGGTATAGCCCTCATAGTCTTTAATCCCAGAATTAGATCATGCATTGATCACAAGCTTTAGATTCAGCTGCCTCCAAAAAGCCTGCACCCCACGACTGCCTGACCCTTTGGGGGCACATTCAGACACAAACCGTAACAGTGAGGGAGCCAGAAAGCCTTGAGTCTCAGTGTCCCCAAATGTCAGAGACACAGACAGGGGAGGTTCCCCGTTTCATCCCCCGTCCCTCTGCCTTCTCTCCCTCTCCTGTCTCCCAGCCCCAGGAGGGGGACCATGTACTGGCTGGTACTTTGTGTGCCAACTTGAGAAGTGTAGAAGTTGAATCAAGGGCCCGGGGTGGGAGCCCGAGCCAGCATCCTTGCTCCGTAAACGCCTTCAGGCTGCGCAAGAGGAGGGCACAGAGATGGCATGAGTGAACACTGCCGGGGGGGGGCGGGGGGACAGGCAGCCCGCGTGCAGCCCGAGGGAGGGAGAGACGCTGTTCCCCGCACTTTGCTCTCGTGGCTTTCGCTGTCTTCCGCCGCCTTGAGCCGTTGTCCCCCACCCTGCCAGCTGATTATGCCCTGAAACCTCACAAAGTCCGAGCTAAGTAAACCCTGGCTTCCTTAACTTGGGCTCTCAGGTATTTGTCTCCGCAATGAGAGAAACATAACCAAGACAGCTCTCCACGGGCTGGGCCGGGCCGGGCTGTGATCCTCACACTGTGTGCTCCTGAGTCCCTGAGGGTGTGTCCAGGGCTTGCCCCTCACCACAGGTAACTAGGTCTAGGGGAACATGCGCTGTGACTCGGGGCTTTACGTATCTCAGTTTACCCAGGCCTTTGCCCTCATCTGCCTACCCGTCCTCGCTCTGCTGGTCTCACTTCCTCATCCCACTCATAGTTTTGGAAACACGGGCTCGAGAACCTCCTGAATGCCCAGGCTGCTCATGGCACCTCTGCTGGGTGGGTGAACCATCAGGCATGTTCCACCGGATCCTGCTTACGGATAATGAAGCAGAGGTGACCCTGCTTAATTATGGGGTTGTTGTTTCTTCCACCCCAGGGGCCGGTGGGATGGTGACGCAGGAGGCCGAGCTGGAGGCTGAGTTCTATGGGACCACAACCTATGACTATGAGTCTGCACTGCCTTGCTCCAAAGACAGCATCCAGCGTTTGGGGGCCCACCTCCTGCCCCCACTCTACTCCCTGGTGTTCACTGTTGGCCTCCTGGGAAACATGGTGGTCATCGTGATCCTCACCAAATACAGGAGGCTCGGGATCATGACCAACATCTACCTGCTCAACCTGGCCATTTCCGACCTGCTCTTGCTCTTCATGCTGCCCTTCTGGATTTCTTATGTTGTGTGGAAACAGTGGGTATTTGGCCATCTCACCTGCAAGCTCCTGTCCGGCCTCTACTACGTGGGCTTGTTTAGCGAGATCTTCTTCATCATCCTGCTGACCATTGACAGGTACCTGGCCATCGTCCACGCTGTGTTTGCTCTGCGAACCCGGACTGTGACTTTTGGCGTCATAACCAGTGTCATCACCTGGGGCCTGGCGGGACTCGCTGCCCTCCCTGAGTTCATCTTCTACAAGGCTCATGAGCACTTTGAAGTCTTTATCTGTGACCCTGTCTACCCGGAGGATGAAGAAGACCACTGGAAGCGTTTCCAAGCGCTCAGGCTGAATATTTTTGGTCTTGCGCTCCCTCTGGTCTTTATGGTTTTCTGCTACACAGGAATCATTAAAACCCTGCTGAGATGTCCCAATAAAAAGAAGTACAAGGCCATCCGGCTCATTTTTGTCATCATGGTAGTCTTTTTCATTTTCTGGACACCTTACAACCTGGTTCTTCTTTTTTCTGCCTTTGAAGTGAGCTTCTTGGACAACTGTGAGGGGGACAAACAGCTGGACGTGGCCATGCAGGTGACAGAGGTGATTGCCCACACCCACTGCTGTGTCAACCCCATCATCTATGCCTTTGTGGGTGAAAGGTTCCAGAAGTACCTGCGCCACTTCTTCCACAGGAACGTGGCTACGCACTTGAGCAAATACATCCCCTTCCTCCCCAGTGAGAAGCTGGAGAGAAGCAGCTCCATCTCCCCATCCTCTGGGGACCCTGAGCTCTCCATGGTGTTTTAGATCTGGTGCACGAAGCTGCCTTACAGTGGACCAGAGAGGGAGAGGGAGAGGGAGAAGGAGAGGAACAAGAAGAAGAAGAAGAAGAAGAAGAAGAAGAAGAAGAAGAAGAAGAAGAAGAAGAAGAAGAAGAAGAAGAAGAAGAAGAAGAGGAAGAAAGGAAGGGCCCGGGTCCTCCTTCCCTTTCTTCTTGCTGCTTCTGGCCCCTTGGGAAAATAAGCTCCACCTTTCTGTGTATCCCTCACTAGGGAGCACACCTGGCAGTGTTCACCGAGACCACTAGCTGTGTCAGGTGGCTGGGACACAAGGCATACACACTGCTTCAGTTTCAATAAAGATTCAACAATATGTGACAAACTGTGACAGCTGAGCTTGTCACGTTGATCCACTTGGGAGCTACCTAGGAAATTCACAAAGCACAGCGCAGGGTTTCGCCAATCACAGAGGGGTGCCCCGGGAACTACATCGGGCCCTTCGTTCATTCTTCTCTCACATGGTTCCTCTGTTTTGCTTTCTCACCCCCATACCCTGAGTAGCCTTAGTTCTGCCACATCTTCCCATCATGACATTCTGGCTCAGAGCCAGCTGACCGTGGGTGGAATCCCCTGAAATCTTCAGCCAAATAAATACCTGCTCCTTTAACTTGTGTGTGTCGTGTATCCTGTCCAGAAATAAGAAAGCTGGCTGGTATAAAGGTTTAGTACAGAAAGCGTGGCTGTTGCTGTGTGTGTATTGAGCCGTGTGGTTTAGGAACTGTTTTTGTGGTGGGAGTTTGGATGGGCGTGGAGAATTGGCCTAGAGAAGCCCTAAAAGGCACTAAGACCTTCACGGGTAAGCTTGGCGGTAACGGTGAAGGCGGTACAAGCTCTGTGCTCAGAGCCCCGAAGATCAGGATGCTGATGAGAGCGTAGACAACAAGGGCCAGGCTCGAGAGCCTTCCACTGAGAGCAAGGACCTTACGTGGAAAGTGATTAAAGACCATGAGTGTCGCACTCTGGCAAACACGTTTTTTTCTTTTTTCTTTTTTCTTTTTTTTTATTGCATTTTGCTCATCCTGCAGCTCCACACAAGGCTGAGATTAAGGGCAATGCAGGACTCATCGATCTGGTGGAGGAAATTTGAAAGCAGCCTGGGCAGAAATATTCAAAAATGCTAAATTTTAGCCTGAAGGGGACCATGTGTAAAGAGATTTGTACCATGAAAACAAAACAAAAAAGCAAAACACAAATATTTTTGGCAAAGACAAAAAATTAAGATGCCTGGAGGACATCTTAGGAAGGAGCAAGACCCCTCACCCACCACACATACAGGTTCAAGGTGCAAAAGCATAGTAAGGCTATCATTTGAAAAGAGATTCCCTGGGGTCCCTGTTACAGAAGGGTCACTTAGGAAATCGGCTTCCAGGATTCCACTGCATGGTGCTCAGCCACCCAGGTACTCAGGAGTCACTGCAGCAGTGGTTCAAGGGGGCCTGGCTACTGCTCATGGGGTTGGCATGACCCCATGGCTCATGGGGTCAGGTATCCTGTCTGGACACTGAAAAGCTAACTAATCCATAAACACAGCCCCTGCTCCCAATAAGCCTCCAGTCCAGTAGAAGGTACAGAACAGGAGAACATGACTCCAGTGCAAAAGTAGGCACTTCCTGCTGTGCTGAGCCAGGAGGGGAAAAGTCATTTCCAGTGGGAGCTCAAGAGAAGGAAGACTGTGGAGAATGAGGCTCCTGAGAAGCCATCCCACGAGCAGGCAGGATATGGAAGGGGAAGGAATTTGGAGGAAGACACTTTGAGCCAAGGAAATAGTCAGCTGGAAGGTGAGATGGGAGAGCATGTACAGGAGCAGACAGCAGGGAGCAAGCGACAGTGGGTAGGGCCGCGAGCTTCAGCCCAAGGATCATGGGCTTTGTCAGGAAAGGCTTAGAACAGGGGAGCAAAACTCTAGATGCTGTGCGTTAGGAAGGCCAGTCTGGGCCATGTGGAGCGTGGGCTGGAAGACCCAGAAGCACAGAGGGAGTTCAGTTAGGAGCTGAATGCAAACCCGAAGGCAAGGAAAGGAGGCAGCAGCAGCTGGTGCGAGGGTGCCAGGAGCCTCCGGAGAGCGACTGGACCACTAGATAGCATGAAGGAAGGATCGAACCCGAGAAGCAGTGCGTGGTTGGCTATAAAAGTCAAAGGACAGGACAGAGTATCGTGTGTGTGTCCTGGTCAGCTTCGCGTTACTGCAGTGACACACGCGAGGCTATCCTCTGGGGAAGAAAAGGCATTTAGCTCAGCTCTGGAAGTTCCAGCTTCAGATCCAGCAGCACCTAGCTGTGGGCTTCCAGTGACGTGCCAGATGCCAACAGCAGAGAGCGCATGCTGAAGGGAAGTCCTCACGCCACAAAGGAGGAAGCTGTGCAGAGAGAGGCACAGGGTCCGCAGTCGCCTTAAAGGGCAGCCCCCCTGTGCCTGGCGGATCTTCCCTAGACCCAACCTCCTAAAGGTCCACAGCCCTCCAAGTACTGCCACCCTGGGGACAAGTCTTTGAACACATGGTGTTGTGGGGGAACCCTACCCATATTCAAAGCACATCAGTATGCTTAAAACACACACCCATGTACACACACATGTGCACACACACATACACACACCTATTTTTCTTTGTATTTTGTTGTGCAAACCATCTCCTAAAGAAACCAGTGACAATAAGTGCCCTTAAGAGGGACAAGGGTGGCTAGAGAAAAAGACCAGGAGGGTGGCCTATGCCTTTTGAACTTTGAGCCACTAGACATGTTACTATTCAAATAAAACTTAACAATCGCATTTTAAAAACCAAACACTGTCCTACTAGTCAAATGTTTAGCTGTAGCATCTCCTCTTTCAGTCTGGCACAAATTCTTGGATTTCTTCTGATGCCAGTTTCTTTATTCAAGTAATAAGAAGCTTGGCTTAGGTCATTTCCATGTATACTGGAGCCCAAATATGCTGTGACCTTGCTAAATATCAGGAGCTGGAGGCGCAGGTGCGTTTGCCCTTGTTCACTAGGGTGGACTCAGGCGGTGCCTGCTCGTTGGGTCATTTGCTTGTGTTCACTCACTCTTCACTCATTCATTCATTCACCCATTCATTCATTCACCCGTTCATTCATTCACCCATTCATTCATTCACCCATTCATTATTTATTATTTATTATTCATTCATTATTCATTCATTACCCATTCCTTCATTTATTCAGCCATTCATCACTCATTCATTCATGCATTCATTCACCCATTCATGAAATACTGGCAGACATTCCCAGCCATGTCCTAAGGCAGCAAGGCTGAGCACATCACGCACCCCGCCCTCTAGGATCCCTGTCACATTTGACTGTGCACTGTTCCTGTCCTCCACTGCGAGTGTTAAAAGCCAGGTTTCACAGAGGAGTTGTCAACACCTAATTTTAGCCCAAATGAGAAAAACTTCTATGTCAAAACCAAAACCATGTTCCTTTTCCCAGCCACATGTGTGGAGATGTCTGTGTGTCCTCGCTGTCCGTTCTGTCTGTCCCAAACCTCAGTGAGTGGTCCTCACTTCTCTTAGCACTCTCCCTGCCTGTCTACCAGGTAGTGTGGAAAGTGAACTTAGGAGTATTCTAAACCCAGCAGCACAGTCTCGTGTTGGCTGGGAGACTTTGAAGTATTTCTCTTTTTTGTGGTTCAGTTAGAATGTAAATAAACATCATTTACAAACTTAGCTCTAAGCCACCGGCTCTCTCTTGCATTACGCAGTAGAGCCTGCCCGTAGGTAACCACAACAGATGGCACGGGTGCCCACTTATGCCTGGAAGCTTTCAGGAGCTTGGAGTCCCACACAAAGCTGCACGCAACCAGCTCACCAATGCAGCAGGTCCTATTCAGTTCCCAGCCCATCTTGGCTCCAGCGCACAAGGTTTGAGGATGCAAATATTTTGAAATCCGTTTGGTTATTACAAGCCGTATGCAGCTGTCAAACACTTGAAATGCGGGTGATAAGACTAAACAGTTTTTAAATTGTATGCAACGTCATTAACTTTTGAGTTTAAAACTAAATAGCTGGTGTGACCAAAGGTTTGGGCAAAGCATAGGCTGCTTCAAACTTGCCACTGGGGCCCTCCCCTCCCCACACAGAAAGCTCCCTGTGGCCAGCAACATGTGACCTGGACCCTGTGTGACAGAGGAGGGAAAGGTGGTTGATGCAAAGATAAGAACCCACTTCTAGAAACCCTGATCGAGCTCAGGGGAAGGAACCTGTCTGACTCATAGGAGGGTAATGAAATGAGCTGGGTGCCCAGAGGGCCCTGACACAGAATGTAGGATGGTGACACGGGGGAAGGAGGCATGGGGAAAGTGACATTGCACTTCTGTGGGGTTCCCCAGGCACAGACCCTGAGGAGTGATTTTTTTTTTTTTTCTGTCTTTTTGAGACAGGGTCTCGCTCACTATGCAGTTCAGGCTGGCCTTGAGCTCACTTTTGTAGCCCATGCTGGTCTCGAACTCACACTGATCCTCCCGCCTCAGCCTCCCAAGTGCTGGGATTACAGGGGTGCACCACCACGCCCCAGCTCCTGAGGAGCGATTTAAAATCAATAAGTTTACTTGAAACAAGCAGGGAACTCCAGGCAGGATGTGGGCAAGGAAGTAAAGCAAAAGCGGATGCCAGCAGAGGGTATGCATAGGGAGGTGAGGTAAGGTGGCGTGGTGAAAGCCACAAGAAAACTATGGGTGTAGGGTCATGCAAGGACCAGAGGAGCCAGGGTGTTGCACCCCACTCCTGTCCATCATCTCGTCAAGTACAAGGTCTCTGGGCATTCTGGAGTCCTGAAACATTTACTGTCTTCTCCCCTATGGAAAAAGTTTCTGAACCCCGATAATCCATGCCCCTATGGCTTCTGTCTATGTACCCCCAAAGACCAGTGGTGGGGAGACACCCCTGGATGGTCAGTGGAGGGACTCTCCTGCCAGGTCTACCCCCCACCCCCCCCCATGCAGTTCAAATCAAGAGGACAAGGCTTAGCCTGCGAGTTAGCCTGCAGTTGCCCTCAGGCGCAGAACGCCAACACCAGCAGGTGGCAGAACCAGAGGCGGCAGCACACATCTGCCATGCCAACATTGGGAGGCTGAGATGAGAGCATCCCTGCAAGGTCGAGAGCAGCCTGGGGGCTACAAAAGTGAGCGCGAGGCCAGCCTGAACTGCACAACAAAACTCTCTCTCTCTCTCTCTCTCACACACACACACACAATGCCAGCAGTTGGGACCAAGGTGTCACACAGAAAGGTACTGCAACAGTAGGCTCCGTAGGGTCCAGATCCCAAGATTCCAAGGTCGACAGGATTTACACAGAACTGCCAACGCAGATTTCATTCATCGTGCCTGAGAAGAAAAACTAAAACTCTATTAGCGGCCAAGGGATCAGATGATGAAATTGGGAGGTATCTGGAGAGGTTCTTGTTAGAGGGCTGCTGGTGTGCAGGTGTACACCCGTTCTGGACAGGAAGGGGGAAGGGCAGCTGATGGGCACCGGCTTCTACCCCGAGGCAGCAAAGCCTGGGCCAAGGGGACCCCACAGGGCTGGGGATGAGTCATCATGAATAAAAGAGGCATTGAGTCTGACCCATGCCCCGGACACCTGGAGCCCAGGGCCAGGTGGCCCGCTATGCGGGGGGGGTGGAGGTGGCCTCTGGGTCAAACAGCTCTCTACTGAGGCAGCTGATTCTGGTCGAGAATGTGGAATTCTTTCCCATGAAGGCCTCGGCATCTGATCGGGACCCCAGGCCGGGGCTGCTCTGTGGGCGTGCTATAGGCGGTGGCCGGAGCCCCAAGAGGAAGGCGGCGGGGACAGTCAGGGAAAACCCAATTTCCTAAGTCTCAAGCTCTGCTGGACATTCCCAGGGATGACGCCACGAAAGCAGCCTATGTGTGCGAGGGTCGCCTCTTAAACACCAGCCAGAAAAGGCGAGGCATCTCACGACAGCCGGCCCATCCTGAAGCTGCCTGCCGGAGCGAGGCTTTCCTCCCCTCCCTGGCTCGAACTCAGCCGGAGGGCTCCGCAAGCGGGAGAAGGAGGCCCAGCGTGTAGGCTCAGGAGCCACCCCTCTCTCCAGCCGGCCATAGGTCCCCATCCCTGGGCCACCCGTGAGGGGCAAGGAGAGCTAAGCGTCAGATGGAGCTGAGCGTTGATTCGCAGGTGGGGATGACTCGGGTTTCTGAATTGAAACTCCGCCGCTGTTCTGTAACTTCAGTGGATCGTGGGACTTTTTGTACCCGAGCACCATGACACAGCCTGGGAGCTGCCCAGATGTTCACTCCAGATGAAGAGATTCAGCCTCTAATCCAGTGTAAAGAGACGGTGGATATAAAAGCAGCGTCCCTGTTGAATACGATTCCTCCCATCCCACTTAGGGCGGGGCCCAGTCGGCCTGAAGGCTCCCATCAGCTGCCGCTGCAGGGGAGACATGAACACCAGGGGGCGCCAGCCAGCGGCCGAGCTGGAGCCACACCCAGCCTAGGACCAGTTCAGGAAACACCTGTGCCGGTAGAAGATGAGATTTTGATGAAGTTACGGCGATGCCCCGGAATGCTTAAGTCTGACCTTGACACCTTGTGTCACAAAACTGTAGGGAGTGTCATTCATCCCCAGGAACTGGACACAAGTCCCTGCCCTTGCTCAGCACAGGGGTCTAATTCTCCCTTCTCCCTTCCGCCTCCTTTGTAAATGGGTCCTCATGTTAAACTTTCCCCAAATTGTCCCGCTGAAGTGTGACCGCCGCTCCCTGCTGGGACCCTGAGGGATCTGAGGAGACCACATACAGCACAGAAAGGGAGGTAGAGCGTAGAGGAGAGGATACAGGAGGGCCCAGGGAGGCGTCCAGGGAGGGCTTCCTGGAGGAGGAGGACAGCACGCAGACGCGGTGGGGACAGAGCCTGCTCAGGGTCCACAGTCGGCGTGGGATGGAGAAACATCAGACCTGAAAGGCAGGCATGGAACCAAGGGTACTTCGACGTCTGAATGAAGATCTTAGACACCTCTTCCCTTGGGGCCCTGGGGTGTGACACTGCTCAACACACGAGCTGAGAGGTTGCTCATTCATGGTGACCTTGCAGCGGCCATGGCCCTACATGCCTCAGCTCCTTCTCTAAACTTGTTTGATTGATCCAGCCTGACTCAAGCTGGGCCACTTGAAATCGAACCAGGATGACAGGGACATCCACATTAACGGCTTCAGAATTGAATACATGCAGGCATCTGACTTCCAAGGTGAGGGTGAGGGGTGGGCGGTTAGCGGGCAGAAAGCGAGGCTCCCCTGCCACTTCCCAGGTGGCATCATGGTGACCCACGTGAACGCCCGACAAGCAGCCAGCCGGGTCTGCACCTCCCACACATGTCCACGGAGCACAGAGGCTGAGTGGGGGTGGGGCAGGCAGGGGCTGCTTTCCCCCAGCCTAAAGAGAGTGGGGCGTCAGAGGGCACAGAGGCTGAGCTACCAAGAGCAGCGCTACCCAGACACTGAGCCTTTGGTCCCCACGTTGTTTTTTTTAGTATTAATTTTTTTCTTTTAATAAGAAATAACAGTGACATTTCCAAAGCATGTTAGTAGTACATTCCCAATAACTGATATAATGCATATTGTTGTCCTTGGAGTAGTTATACAGAGCACAGGATGTAGATGTGATAATGTTTCTAATCATTGTTGGTACAAAAAATTTCTTCTCATTGACTGTCCCCAAATTAGAGTGCAAGTTGGAAAGGCTCTGTGACCATGTTAAAAATTTTTTTATTATTTAAACCTGTCCAGCTGGGACTGTTGGAAATCGGTTCAGGTCTGGGTTGGCAGGAGTCTTCATTGAAAGGTGAAAAGCCTGTAGGAAAAGGAGTTCATTAGGATGGCGTGAGGACCCACAGGCCTGGGATAGCCAGCAGGGTACAAAGGACCAGGGGGCCCTGTCCCTCCATTGTCCTCTGGCACACTGCGCCTTACCCAGACCTCTTCTTAGGAAGCCATCCATCCTTAACACTAGCGAGCTCCGCAGTCACCCAGCTCTTGATCTTCACTGTTGTCCACCCAATTGACAGCTCTGTATGGGTTCGAATTTAACACGGCCTACTGTGAAAGGCAGAATCGGGACAGGAAAGAAAACTCCACAAAGAGCTGTAGAAATGGGTCAGTGTATGCTCCAAAATAATATCTGGGTTTGACTTCTAGGAACATTTAATAAAGGTAGCAGGACAGAAATTTGGATCAGGCTAAATTTCCTGATGGTGTCCGCCAAGATCGCACTCCAAGGCTGAGGTTAAGAGAGCTGCTGACTAGAGTTATACAGCCTGGTCCCAATGCTGGCTCATCCCCAGGGAGTGTATGCATGGCCAGGACCCTGCGGGATAAGCCAGGGCAAGACAGGGACATCATGCTATTTCTACTGTGGGATTTCGAGTTCTTCTCAGCCTCTTTCTCTTGTCGTGGAGACAGACCTGAGGAGAGAAGGTCATCTGATCTGACGTGGGAGGGACAATGGGGAATGTATCAAGTGTGGGCTTCTCACCTGCTGGAAATGATGTAGGATGGCCATTGTGAAGGCCACCAGAAGAAGGACGGTGGGGACCAGCAGGCAGTGATCGGACATCTGGAAGCCTCTGTGTCCCTTCATCTTGAAATGCTGAGAAATTAAATCAAGTATTACTCAAGAAATGTTCAGGTCTGGGAAAACAAGACAACACAAAAAATTTAAAACAGAACACCGGAACTGTCCTTGGTGATAGGAAGAGACCCTGCCTTCCAAATTCTCCGAGGAAAAACCTGGGAGTGGCTAAATGACCAATAGCATGTGTCCCCAGCCTTTGAGGTCCCAGGAGCCAGTTCTGTGGAGGACAATTTCTGCAGGACACTGGAGCAGAGACTGGGGGGTGGCTTCAGGGCGACCCCAAGGAGTGCGTACACATGCATCACCACAGGGCTCATGTTCCTATGAGAACCCAGCGTCACTAATCTGGCAGGTGCAGCTCTCAGGCCATGATGCCAGCATTGTAGATACAGAGAAATCTCAGCTTTCTCACCTGCCACTTGTGCCTGCTTCAAAACCTGGCTTGTAACAGGCTGCAGAGCTGGCTTGACCGGTTGATGGCCTGGGAGCTTCAGAGCCTCGGTCTGCAGAGTCAGTACAATTTCCACCCAAATGCCAGTGGTGTTCTTCACAGAACTAGAACAAAGCATTTGAAATTCATAGAGAAGCAAAAAACCTCCAACGAGCCAAAGCATCCAGAGCAAGAAAGCACAGGTGGAAGAGCACAAGAGCCGAGTTCAAAGATACCACGAGCTACAAATAGAAGAGAATGGGCATAAAAGCACACGAACTAACAGAGTAGAATAGAGGATCCAGACACAGGCCCGTGAACCCTCCACCATCAGATTCTCAAGCAGAAGGCTAAAAGCGGGCACTCGGGGACAGAGGCTCTCTAACAAACGCTGCCGGGAGAATGGGATGTCCACATATACAGCACCAAACACAGATCCTGAGCTGTCGCTCTGCCCACGACTCAAGTCACACGGGGTCTGTGACCTTCACGTAAGAACTGAAACTTTGGAATCACTTAAGGAACACACAGAAGAAACACTCTGAGATGTAGGCATAGCTTAGAATTCCTGAGGGGGACTCCAGGAGTCGACAGATAGGATTGCATCAAAAGGAAAAGTTCTGCACAGCAAAGGGAGGACAACATGCAGACACAGCCTGCATGGGGGGCACGAGCTTTGCTACTCTTGCCAAGGAGGGTTAATGTCCAGAATATGTAAAGCATTTTATGGGCACATAGCTGTGATAGACAATAAGTACAGTTCCTTGAGTATACGTATACTTTAATCCTCTTTGTGCCACCTTCTGAGTTGTTCCGAGTTCCACTTATCCTCAGGTTCGTCCCCTTTGCACCCTGTGGTGCCGCTGGCTCCCTTTCCCATGAGCTCGTCTTACCTATGAGTAGGCGGCCATCGTGCAGTGGCCATACTTGGCACGTTCATATTAATCCAGAGCTAAGGTTGGAAAACCGCTCATGGTGTTCAAGCCAGATCGTCCTGGTGACAATTTCTTAGCTCTGTTGTAAGGATAAGAAAACAGTCACAGATGATAAATGGGTGAGTGGGCATGGCTGCACCCCTGTGCTTACCAAACAGAGTCCCTGTGGGGCTGGCATTTGCTCACTGTGGCCAGAGGAACGCTTTTTTTCTTACACAACAGAGAAAGTATCAGAAGGGGCTTTGGATTTGTGCTGCCAGGGGCGGGGCGCACCTTGTCCACTCGAGTGGGGAACCTGCCTGTCCATCACCTGCAGCTTCCCGTGCGGCTGAGCATCACACCAGAGCACAGTGCTGTTCATGTGGGGCTGGGTGGACCCAGGAGGTAGAGGAACAAAAGCCCTAGCCGTGCTGGCAGAACACGGGGAGTGCAAGACAAGCCCAGGGGAAATGAAAGCCTCTCACGTTAGAGACGTGGCGGTGTCCAGGGATCAGGCCCCATAGGACCGTCCCTTGCAAATACCAGACAAGCCATCTGGAGAAAAACAACCAGACGGTATTGGCTATCCATGGCTGCGTAACAATGAATCCCTAAGCTTAGTAGCTTCAAACAGCAATACTTGCTTAATTTCTGTTGTCCTTTAGGGTGACCACGTGAGAGGCTATGACTGACACAGGTTGTTTCAAGCCAAATGCGGGGGTCTCCAAGTTCAGTGAGTGGGGCTGACCTCCTGCAAGCCCTCAGGCCCAGGGAAAGGTGGAGGCCAGGGGGTCATTGTGGTCAGGGATCGGCAGGCCTGAGAGATGCCACCCGTGCCTTCAGGCCTTGTAGACTCCACCCTGTGTTTACTCGGCTTCCTGCTTATGACACAGCACTAGTAGGCCTCTCCCTTCCATGCAAGGTAGGTCAGATGACAGCAACCTGAGGGCTGTGGTTATTTGGTGTCCCATGGAGCCCAGGAATAGTCCTAAAGTTTTTGTTGAAAGGGACATGGGCTCACTGCACCAGGGCTTGGGCTGGCGCCAAGCAGACAGGACTTGACACCAGGCTCAGCTTCACACCAGCACCTAAAGCATGGTGTTGTAATATCACCTAAGGCTGCCCAGGAAGAAAGAAAGAAGTCAGGCCTCAGCCAACTGCAGAGGCCCAGTACCCAAAAGAACTGACCAGAGGGGCTGGGCAGGGCCAAAACAGTGCTGGAGAATGCACAGCTCCTGAGCAGCAGCAGGAGTTTGGGATATATGGAGAACAGTTGCGTGCAGGGCCTCGGCGGGAGGGCTCTGCCTGCCAGCCTGGAAAATGAGCTCGGTGCTCCTTGGAGCCACAGCTGCAAGCTCTGGGGTGGCAGGAGGAACTGTGCACTGAGGACCGGAGGGGGAAACCAGGGCTGGGGAGCTGGGACTCGGACTCCGAGGCCACATAGCCGAATGACCCAGACAGTGAGAAGAAGCCTTCTGAGGTGGTGACGGTGTGAGTCATCATAAGTGATTTACCCAGCAACTGTCGGATAGCCAGGTGGAGAGAATGTCAGGACACACCCTGCCTACCGTGGACCTCTTCCGTGGCCTCTGGCACCCACAGAGGATATGGGGGGCCTCAGTTCCTGGGGAGACAGGAACAGGGAAGAATGTGGTCACTCCCCCGCATCCCCGCAATGGCAGGAAGCTTGAGAGCCCCCCAGGAGCACAAGGGAACTGCATCACGGGAGCAGACCCCCTGCTGCCCCCCCACCCCACCCCCACTCCTGGTCCACCCCATAGCCTGACCAGTTCCAACAAGCAAGCCAGGCCGGGCCAGGGGCGCTGCTCCAGGAACCCAGGCTTGGCCCGGGCTCATAATCAACCGCTTCCTTCATCATCCATGTCTAATGCTTTCTATGCAGTTTCCATACAAGCTCCTGAGAAAGCTGGGGCCTAAGCCTTGAGTTCCATAAGGTACCACACAGCAACACAACCAGCATTTTAAAAAAATCTTTTATTTACTTATTCAGTTTGGTACAGGGTTCCGCTACTCAGCTTGGACTCACAGTGATCCTCCTGCCTCAGCCTCCACAGCACTGGAATTATAGGCATGTGCCACCACACCCAGTTTCGGAGCACAGTGTACCAGGGGTTCCGAGGCTGGCATGGCATGTGGTGCCAGGGATCAAACCCAGGTCCTTGCACTTGCCAGGCAGGCACTTAGACAACCAAGGACCTCCCCAACCCCAACAATCAGCATTTTAAAATCTTTTATGGGCTGGCCAAATAGCTCAGC
The DNA here is from genome assembly GCA_004027025.1 of Myocastor coypus. Classification (NCBI taxonomy): domain Eukaryota; kingdom Metazoa; phylum Chordata; class Mammalia; order Rodentia; family Myocastoridae; genus Myocastor; species Myocastor coypus. The sequence continues at coordinate 52,418 of PVJA010005722.1, forward strand.
GGACTAAAGCACCAGCCAGCAGGCATAGGGGCCAGGGTTTGATTCGCTGGCCTGCCTTACCAACTCCATCCCCGGGGTGTGCTGAAATGGCAATTGAGACTAGGTGTGGTGCCGAGCGCCTGAAACCCCAGCTCTTGGGAGGCTGTAAACAGGCAGATCACTATGAGTCTGATCTAGTAATAAGACTCTAAGCACTCTGTCCCTGTAGACCCTTCCCTAAAATACAAAAATAGTAATAATAATAACTAAAATCTTTTAGTTTGCATGTTTGAGATAGGGTCTTTAAGTAGCCCAGACTGGCCTCATGCTCACAATAATCCTCCTGCCTCAGCCTCCCTGTTGCTGGGTTGACAGGTGACAAATTGATATGTTTTGTTTTGTTTTTATAAGGACTCAGATTCCAGCACACCTCAGCTGCCTTGCACACTCTGGAGTGAGAGGGGGCAGGGTCTCCCCAGAAAGTCTGTTCTCTGAACGACTTGGTTAGCTCCTTCCCGTAAGTGACCTAGTTTTCCACAAGCACTGAGGTTCTTTTGACAGTGTATGAAATGTCATAAAAAATCAATCTGAATGAAAGACATCCACATGAAAACCAATACCTTCTTGGTGATGAGGTTTGAGAAACAGCTAACAAAAACTATAAAGAGTGCCACTGTCTTTTGCTTGGAGCCCTGTCACTGTTTTCTGAAAACACAGCCGAAGGTGTGAACACAGCACCACTGGTAGAGTCCCGAAATCAGTCACTGGCAGCCATGTTTCCTGACGTCAGGGGACAGCTGCGGGAAGTTTCTCTGCTGATTTTCCACTCAATAAGCGTTTCTTTTTTCAGACTCGCTAGCTGCTTTTCCTCTGAGACCCAGAAATCTCTTTATAAGTAGGTAAACCCACCACTCAGCAGGATGAGGGTTTACCCCACGGCTCGGCAAAGGCACAGGACACCTGGAGCCCCAAAGGCTGTGGAATTCCCCTGTAATCCAACCACTCTGGGGTACTGAGGCAGGAGGATCCCAAGTCTAAAGGCAACCTGGACATTGAGCAACTTAGCGAGACCCTGTTTCTAAAGACAAACAACAAAAGGATATGCGGTCTTTCTCTGTGGCAAAATATCAGGTGCATCAGACATGAAACTAACACACTTGGCATCATTAGTACGGGGGGGGGGGGGCAGAGAGCACAGTACGCACCTGGCCTGAGCTCTAGAGAGACCACCGAGGCTAAAACTCCTGTGCTGGGAAGATCTCAGAACCTTTCAACTTTTGAAAACGAGCGGTGGCATCAACCAATATATTGTTTCTTTTGCTTTTTGAGACAGGGCCTCACTGTGCCGTCCAGACTGGCCTGAGACTCACCATGGCCCCGTGCCTCAGCCTCCTGAGGGGTGGATTATGGGTGCAAGCTACATGCCCAGCCAGCTAGTATTTTTTTACAAGATATTTATATTTTAGACTTTATTGTCATGAGTTGCCAAATAGAAAACTGTCTATATAAAATTAATTACAGCTCTTAAAGATTATTTTGTTTGTGAAAAATTGCAGTGTGGTCAGTGACCCTCCAAAGATCAAAACTGTAACTTCTCTGTGATTTCTGCTGTTTTCTCTTTTATTTTTCATTCATTTGATTTCTCTTTGGTTTTTTTCTCTTTTCTTTTTTTTTTTTAAAACAGGGTCTCACAATGTAGTTCAAAGTGGCCTCAAACTCACAATGATGCTTCTGCCTCAGCCTCTAGAGTATTACGACTACTACAGGTGCACCCCACCACATCCGCCCTTTAATTTACTTCTTAATGTTACTTGTTCCCCTCTAAATATTTCTTGCCCAATGCTGACATCACACGCTCCCTAACGCACCTAGATAGCATAGATAATGCAACTTCTCTCTCAATATGTGTTCCTCCTGCCAGCTTGTTTTTTCTACTTATTTTGGCATCTGAAAAAGAAATTTAATTTTCATATATGGAACTGACAGTTTATGTTATTGATTCCTGTGGCATTTTATCCTGGTAATTTCAGTGTATATTTACACTCCAATTGATTGATAGAATTTCAACATGTAAAGCCTGGGGTTATTTCCCCCCTGTAAGACATCTAAATGTTTTCTTATGTTTGCAACTGATCACTTTGTTTTTTTTTTTGTTTTGTTTTGTTTTGTTTTGTTTTTGTGTGTGTGTGTCTTTTTGAGACAGGGTCTCCCTATGCAGTTCAGGCTGGCCTTGGGCTCACTTTTGTGGCCCAGGCTGGTCTCGAACTTGCACCGATCCTCCTGCCTCAGTCTCCCAAGCACTGGGATTACAGGCATGCACCACCACGCCCAGCTATCACTTTGTTATTTGCAATAAGCCTCTTGGCACTGCTGTGATGATGACCTATAAAATCACATGACCATTAATCCCCTAGAACTTGAGGAATCCCTGAAACTAATGCAAATGAACACATTGGCTTGCTGGTCTTCCTGCGGGTGAGGTCAACGCTGAAGTCAAATCAGAGTCATTTAGCTATGTTTTCATCTTCCTTTACCACCCCCACCCCCCGAGTCCCCTACTCCCCTTACGCCCACCCTCACCGTGACCATGGTAGACAGCCCTGAATTCCTCTAGGAACGATTTCTCTGCTAGGTACTTGTCAAAATCTAGATGTGATTCTTGTTTTGTATGACTCATGAAGAATTAAAACAGCAAAGAGAGATCAGCATTTGTGTGGTTAAAGAAGAATATTCAAGAGAAATATTCCAGGAAGTCATATAAGATGCAAAAGATGACCAAGGAGCTAGCTAGAGGCACGGTGCCTGCCTGGCAAATGCAGTCCTGAGTTTGAGTCCTGGTGTCAAAAGAAGAAAAAGCCCTAAAGACACATTGGCATGATGCTGTACTTTTTATACCAGGTTTTTTTTTTTAATGACAAAACCATCCAGCTAAGTTGCTGACCAAGGGGGCCTGACCTGTGGACCTGAGCCGGACGTACAGGCTGGGGAACCCTGGGTGGAGACAGGCAGGAGTGGGGGAGGGGGTGGTTCACCTCACGGTTCCACCCAAGATCCACCCACCGACCTTCCTTCCTGTCCTCTGATGCTAGGGAGGCTCTTCTGGCCTGAGGCTTTGTGTCACAGTGCCCCCCCCCAAATGCTCCTTATTTGGAAACAGACTACCTCCAGCACCAGTGAGAGTCACAGAGAAAGCGGGACAGGATTTCAGGAGAACATCTGTCTCATGGTGGGGGGACTCCGGAGAGGCCCTGGGTGCTCCCCACATGCTCTTCGGTCCCCCAGATCAGGAGTTCACAGACGCCACCGCAGCCCTGCACAGCACGATCTGTCAAGGTCACGGTGGACCAGGCCACCTCCACAGAAGGCTCCCGCAAGTGTGGCCAAAGAACAGAAGATGAGGTGGGCAGCTGGAGCGGGGGCTTCTGCCTCCACTGACAGGCGTGCGCTCCTGCCCCCCCTGGACTGCACGTTCCTCCCTTCTCTCATTATTGTGCCCGAGGGATGTCCACCAGCATTCAGTATAGCCTGGTTCACAGGCTGCAGATCACCAACCCAGGCTCCAGTGGAAACCCCAGGGACACCAAGTCCCCAGAGAGCATGTGCTTGGATGAACGTGGACTCAGAACTCAATCTGAGTGCAGCAGGTGACAGTGACAAAGATCTATAGAACTCACCCCAGTCCCCACCTCTGGGACTGAACTGAGATGCATTTTCTGCCATGAAAGATCAGAAGCAAACAGCATCGCATATTAATAAAGTTACTGATCAGTTTCTCCTCTTATTTCTTCTTTCCTTTTTTTTTTTTTTTTTTGAGATAAAGTCTTGTTATGTACTTCAGGGGGCCTCAGACTTGCTGCAGTCCTCCTTCATTTTAACAAGCACAATAATATCCCAACGTGTAGCTGGGCTCTGGGCTGCAACTCCTGGGGCATTCCCTGTACATGGAATGATTGCTCTCCCGGATCCCTTCCCCATTAAATACCCTTAGACTGCACTCACTAGCTCCTCTATGGAGAAGGATGGACAGGGTGTGTGTCCTAAGTTCAGAATGTCCTGCTAGGTTATTTTCTGAGGTAATTACAACCGCTGACCTTACTCCTGCAGAGGGAGCAGAAGCTTCTGTCCTCCCTCCCCTGCCTTAGGCTGTCGTGGCCAGTCTTCCAGAGGTGGCCTGCAGGACAGTCACTCTCCTGGCAGAGCTCCTGCATCTGGGTCAGGGGCATCTGCTGGCTGCCTGGGCTGTCTTCTGTACACTGTGTATTCGCTGGGACACAGAGAGGAAACACATACGTGGAATCCACGAACGGCGCATTCCAAATCCCCAAAGAAATAGGAGGAGCCGCAGAAAAATGTAAATGAAGAAATTTAGCCAAGAAGTAGTAGAAGATAAAACCAGGCCGACCGCAACGGCAGGCAGAAACACTGAAACCGCGCCCAGGATTTGAAAACGGGTGTATTTGTATCACTGGCCACTGATTGAGCTCATTCCCAGAATACCAGGCCCTCATCTTGGGGGCTAGAGCTTCTTCTTCTTAAGTTGTTTTGTGTGTGTGTGTGTGTGTGTGTGTGTGTGTGTGTGTGTGTGTGTGCAGGGTCTCACTACACAGCTCAGAATCACAGTGATCCTGATTTCGGCCACCCTAGTGCTGGGATTACAGGCATGTACCACCATGCCCAGACTCCATTGCTGGCTCAGCGCACCCATGGGCGGGGCTGGCACAACATGCCGTGCCAGGGATCAAACCCTGAGCCCTGTGCTTACCTAAGCAAGTGCTTAGTCCACTGAGTTATATCGCCAGCCCTTTCTCTTCCTCCTCTCCTTCTTCCTCTCCTCCTCCTCCTCTTCCTCCTCCTTATCCTCTCTTCCTTCTCCTCATCCTCCTTCTTCTGGCAGCATGGCTTACTAGTTGGGAACTGGCACGTACAATGTGCATCATGGTGACCAGCTGTGCATCACAGCTACCGGCCATTTGTAGGAGACAGGAACAACCAAAATGAGCAGGAATGGCTGCTGGGCAACTGGGAAACTGAGGAATACTAGCTGGGGCACCAGGGGAGGCATTTTTGCTACATAATGAACACAGAAAAACTACAAAACTAAACAGATAGTCATTCTTTAAAAAAGGGCACCAGGAACAGACTTTTCCCAGCTAAATTCAACCTAGAATTTAAAACCTACTTTTTTGATATCAAAATTATTCCTGCTCACATAAAAAGATGAAAACCTTCCTGTTTAATTTTATGAGACATGTCTATTGGAAAGAAAGAATGCAAAAAACGATCCACTCTGTGTATCAGTCTTATTTATGAGTTTATAAGGAATAATCCAAGCTTCAGTGAATAAAATCCAGCAGTGTCCCAAAAGGATAACACTTATGTTCAAGTCATTATCCACATGGGACAAGGTGGCTCGGATGAGGGGTGATATTCCCACAATGCACTGAGTCAAGTTCAATAACAGCACCCAAGTTACCACATTAGTAGATTTTAGAAATTTGATTAAAGGCTTACTATTATTTCCAATGCACACGGTAAGTAGAAGCTGTGCATCTATTTCTTTTGGAGCTTGTTACCAAAAGCCTCACAAAACATCCCCCAAAAGGCGGACTGTCGGAACAGAGGTGATGAGCATTTTGGATGTCTCTAAGACCTGGCTATGACCAACTGTGCTGCTTTAAACGTGACTGTACATGTGTCACTGCAGGATGACGTTTTCAGTTCCTTTGGGAAAATATTCAGAAGGGGAATAGCTGGGTTGGATGGGGTCTCCAGTCCGGGGCCTTTCAGCATCTCCACGCTGATTTCCACTGTGGCTGTGCAAGTCAGCATCCCCACCAGCAGTGGAGGAGGGTTCCTTTTCCCCCACAGCCTACAGCCCGTGAGTCATTCTAGGAAAAGCAAAGCAACAACAAAGGCTTCTGGAGTGTGCAAGGATCAGTAGGCTTTCCTCACGCTGGTAGCAAGCCACACAGGAACCCCGCAAGCTGGAGAAGACGAACACCCTTGGTTCCTCACAATTCCAACCTCTTATAGCACAAAACAGGGCCGAGTAAATTTAAAACGTAGGAGTTGGGAGAGGGGCTGGCAAGAAAGCACCGCTATCTGGAATACATCAAGTTCTCACAGATGTGCAAGAAAGAGACAAACAACCCAGGGCAGTGGGCTGAAGTCACACCTTGATGAGATAAGAGGCAAGTTTCACACCCCATTTCCCCTCCCCGAGGTCCTCACAAGCAAGCTGTGCTAGATTAACAAGGTAGTTAGAGCCCCACTTTCAGTACCCTTGAAGAAATGATGATAAGAAGGATTTGTGAGGTGCTCAGGCTTTCTTTTAGCCCCCACAGCCGCCTGCAGTAAAATGATGTTCCCTTCTTATCTTCCTCTCTTTAGGTTGGTAGCCCTGGCCTCTCTTACCCTCTGCCCTGTGACCCCTGACCTCTGGGGACCAGGACAGGCTGGTGGAGCTGAGTCCCGCCAGCTGCAGCGGCCTTGTTCTCCCTCCTGGGTGCCCTCAGCCTCCTTCAGACTCCTACCCCTCAGTGTGGCACACAGGGACAGGCCACCTGGGGCCGGCATGCAGGCAGAGATGGTGTCACTCTGTCCACCAGAACTATCAGGAGGGAGGCAAGACCAGGGACCAGGACACACCTCTGGACGCTGCTACTGAGACTGTACAGCTGCTTGCATACCCGGCCCAGCCCAGCCCTGCCCACCTCTTCTGCGCCCACAAATGTTTGCCTAACATGACAAAGTGGACATGTGGGGTGAGGAGAGCAGAGAAGAAGCAGGTGTACCCCAGCTCCTGAGCTGCCCCTACCCCACACTGCTGACCTCTCTGACCCAAGGGTCTTCAGTGACAGTACAGAGCCCAGCAGTACCACCGAGGCAGGGCGGGAACCAACCTGGAGGGCAGCTGTGGGCATGGATGCAGGAGGTGTCGCCAAGCCTCAGTCCCAAGAGAAGAGGCTGGCGTTGTGGTCAGGGTGTGGCCAGCAGAGCTACCCAGTCCCAGAATGAGTGGCCTTGGGGGTGGCAGGGACGGGAGAGGCCAACTTTCAGAAGGTGGAGATGGATGAGTCATGAAGCCAGGGACGTCAGACACACTCGGGGGCAGAGGTTGCGAGTTTCCATCCCTGTACAGAGTCCAGGCTGAGAGGGTGTGGGGGGAGCGGTGCACACAGAAATGGAAACTGAGGCAGCCAACAGCCCAGGCAGCCAGCAGCCCAGGCAGCCAGGGCGTTTTCCCGTATCCCACACCCCTGCTCCATCCCCGTGGCTTCCTGAAGAAAAGGCTGAGCCCTCACATGGTGGTGACCAGGCAGCAGAGAGCCTTCTCTGCAGCCACTGTATGGAGTGAGGCACAGTGGGGCCTGGACACGAGGGCCCTGAAGGCCCCGGGGCCATCAGAAAGCCTACCACGCCCTTCTCGGAGGGGCAGGGACACGTTGGGGGAGCCAAGCCAGAGCCTGGGTGTTGCCCTCACTCTCTTCCTCCCGCCACGCTGCCACGTGGCCATCCAGTATGCTGCCTTTGCTGATAAGCACATCCTGAAGGGGAGACTTCTGGTCCTGCCAAGGCAGGATGGAAGAAAGCAAGGCTCCACAGAAAGGAGACGAGGAAATCAAGATTCCAAAATTATGCTCCGTCGCCACTTCAAGACACAAAAGTTGCTGAAGCCCTTCGCCTGTACGGCAGCTCGTTTTTAAAAGAAAGAAAAACAAAAAAGAAATCCCTAATGGTCTCAAACACCGAACAACCACTCGGGACCCGATCCTCACCTCCACCCCCAAGGAGACAGCAACCTTGAAGGCCGTGGTGCCAGCTGCCAACACAGGTGGAAACCTGCACTGTGAAAGGACAGGCAGTACAGTACATAGCCCGACCAACAGTCTTTTCTTTTCTTTTCTTTTTTCTTTTTTGACTTTTGAGACAGTCTCCTCTGGAAGCCAGGCTGGCCTTGAATTTACAGAGATCCTCCTGTCTCAGCCTCCCAAGTGGTGGGATCACAGTGGTGGACCACTACACTGCAGTGGACTGCCCATCTTGAAGAGGCCCCTTAAATTTGGCCAGCTCCAGCTCACAGCTGTTTCATTTCTCCGAGGGCCCACACACCGTGAGGCCTCTGTCTCTGTCAAGTGGCCTTCCTGGGTCTCTCCTCAATACCTGCTGGCAAGTCTTCTTCCTCTGCAGTCTTTTTCACCCCTGTAGTCCACAGGAGGTGATGACCCTAGAAGCTACCTTTACAGGTTCTCCTTGAGACCCTAATGAGGATGACATGGCTACCTGGAAAAAAAGGCTCAGCAAGCCCACACCCTGGCCTTCATGTCTTCAGGAGGAGCTGCTCTCGGGGCACAATGAGGAGATCTGACCCCCGTATGTGTACCGCATGGACCTGAGCCGGACACAGCCTGGCGCCCTCTCCAGCCTGTAGCACGCCCTGCTGAGCTGCCTTGGAGACGCTACCTGCGTTGTCCTCCGGACGCACTGCTGTGCTCACTGCACCAGGCCGGCCGCCCCACCAGGGGATGACACTGTCCCTGCAGTCTCTGTCCTGACATTGGAGATGCACCAGTTGAGCACCGCTGCCTAGAGACTGGGAGATGCTCAGGACACCCAGAGCCCTGGAAATCATTCTGTCCCTCTCCAGGAAGCCTGTGCCATGAAGCAGAACAGCCAGCACCTGCCTCCACCCTTCTCTTCTTGGGCTTGGTCCTGCTGCCTGGCCTCCTCTGCCCTACCAAGCCATCCATCGGCTCCACAAGTCCCAGGCCATGGCCGCTGCCCTGATGGATGCTTCTAGGTTCCCTGGGCAGTGACATCACTGCACCAAGCCTCAGCACAGACACCAGCCCTGGCCACATAAGTGATCACTCCTGTGTACCTACTGAGGGTCCCCTGCGAGTCTCCATGGAGCTGAGCCCCAGCCTGGCCTCCATCAGGGAGCCTGTGGTTTCCATGAAGAGCTCCCACATCTGCACCTCCATTACCTCTGTACCTGACACTGCTGAAGCTATGGCCTTGTGGTTTCCATGGGGGCTCCCAAAGGCTGGGCCGCAGGCAAGCACCAAGGCAGAAGGGCTGGGGACCACTGTGGAAGGGGGTGCTGGTCATTGCTTCACCCCCAGATGCCCATAAGGATCTGAGAGGCACTTTCTTCCTCCTTTTCCCAGCTTCTTTGGGAACCACATTAGTGGAGAAGAGCGGCCTCGCCTGGTGGCACCCCTCTCACAGATGGCTCTTATCTATTGCCTGGCTCTGCAGAGCAGAAGCCCACCCTAGCTCCGGGCCCCCACAGCAGGGAGGGGTGGAACAGGGGTGCACAGGCTCTGAGGCTGCAGGGAGCAGCTCCCCAGCTGCTGACCTCTGCGTCCTTCCCTTCCCTCCCCGCACCCCAGAGCCCTCTGCAACTGCCCACACCAGGCATGGGCTTGTGATACCCTCTGTTCATGTTTGTAAACCTCCACACAGAGGCTCAGAAGGAGACCACAGCCTCCATGACCTTCCAACTCCTGTGACACAGGCAGGACTATGAAGGAAACTCTGTGTGAAGGAGGCATTTTTCAAAGCGAGGCCCCAGATGGACTGGTTAGGTATGCAGATTCTCGGGCCTAGCCACAGAGCTGCTGCTACTGACACTCAGGGAGGGAGTGGCACAGCCCTTGAGGGGACCTGCATAGCATAGCTCTTGGAAATCACTGGCCAAAGTGGCCAGTGGAAGAGCTGATTTTAAAGACTTGTAAGGGTCTTTGTAGGCTTTGAAGACTGAAGAAGAGCCTCAGAACCAGAGGTCTCCTCTCGGCTCTCCGCCCTCTCACCCTCACCTCCCTGCAGTCAGGCTGCAGGACTGAGAGGCTGAAATCCCCTGGTGACGTCTCAGCCAGCGGCTCCAGAAGCAGTGCAGAGGCCCGGCCAGCCCTGGTGCCACACCCAGGCTGGTGCAGGTGGTCTGGGGACCGGCACAGGTGCCTTTCTCCAGGGCCGGAAGTGGTAGGCCGATCAGGGCTAGGGGAAGAGGTCAAGCTATAGTCTCGAAGCCTCGGGGTTCCAAGCTTTGGGTCCCCCACAGCAGCACCATCTTGGCAGCAGTGCAGCTTGGGCCCCACTGCACCACCCCCCACCAGACCTTCTCAGCCAGAGTCCAGCCAAACAGCATGACTTTGTCCCACGTACTTCACAGGGACAAAGTTGAGAACCACTCGCAGGGAGAGAACTTGGGCAGGGTTTACAGCTCCGTCGCATCTGGAGCTGAATCATTGCCTCAGGCTTGTCTGTCCTTACTCCACTTCCTCAGTGGTAATGAAATAGCGGCAGAGGCGTTGGATGCAAGTATCAGGGCACGGCTTGCCCCGATTTTCTTTCCTTCACGCATGGTGCATAGAGCAAAGGCACCGTCCCCGATGCCACAGGTGCCTGGAGCTGGGATGCAGTCGCACCCTTCCTGCTTGCTTTTGGGGAAACTGAGGCTCCAAGTGGTAACATGCCACAGCCTATGTCTCGTGCATGGGCAAAGACAAAACAGAAGCTGAGGACTCCTAGCCCGAAACCACCATGATGAAAAATGGATCCTGTCTAGGTCAAAGAGCAAAGTAACTGATGAAGGAGGTAAAAATGAATTGTGTAGAAAAGACCGCGAAGCCATGAGACCTGTGCGGAGAATTAAGAGCCGTGGAGGCCCGGAGGTGCTGAGCGGCAGGAGGCCACACCTGCAGCGCCATTCTGCAGAAACCCTGGCCAGTCACCAACCTCGACCCCCCAGGGCCAAGCCTCAGACTCCGCCGCTCTAGTGATGCGGTATTTCAATCGCCACGCGGCAGCTGAGCCTACAGCCACTGCGGCTTCAAGATCAGAGTGCTCAGGCTTCTACGAGGAAGGGAAAGAGGAGGAGGATGGGGCACAGGAGAAGGAAGGTGGCAAGGGAACTGCTGCTCCCGTGCTCCTAAGTAGATCTGCAAAGTGTCCAGAAGGGAACGGGCAGCGGACACACACTGCGTGGAGAGTTGAGAAAAGCGCCTTCCGCAAGGTATGCACTCCGAGCCAGGGCCAAGACGAAGCGAGCTCCTCTTGGCAACGGGTGTGTCAGCCTCCAGAAAAGGAAGTGTCCCATCCAGCCCGAATTGGGCAGTCAGACTGGCCTGTGCGGGATGAGGAACGAGGTCAACAGAGGACCAAAGAGAAAAGAAGAAAACATTAAGGAGGAAAAAGAGGAAGCAGCCCATGCCGAAATGCAGAGGCCTGAGGCTGTCTCTGACGTTGTGACTCAGGGAATTAGGAGAAGTTAGGACGGGTGGTCAAGGCCAGCTGTGCAGGTTAGGTCCTATGCAAGCATGTCCCTCCTTCCGAGACCAGCTGAGAACGGCGAGCACCAACCTCATCAGCCAACGGCCCAGGATTATAAATAACCATTGCACTACGGGAGGCCTTCAGAGGTGAACCCACTGACGGATGCGTGTTCAGGTTCATCGAGGGCGACTCACCTTTCACAGGATAACTTGAGTGCTTTTCAAATAATTTCTTTATTTTCTCCACATAGTCCCAAATGCCAGTGGTCAGACTCGGAGCCCCAACCGAGCATGTAGAGTCAATGCCTTGGTTTCCAGATGGGGCAAAGTGGAACCCCGCCCCCCATTCAGCGACACGGGGTGAGACCCCTAAGCTGCCCCTCGCTGTTGTTTTATTTTTGTCACCGGTTTTATAACTATTTTTCTCCAGTGCTGTAGAGATTTCTATGACAAGGTCTGGGACTGGCCTTCTCGCAAGTTGCGAATGCTCTCTTCCCGGTATCTCTGCGCTTGAGGCGCCTGGAAACGGCCAGGCTCCCTCCTTTCTCTTTCACTGTCGAAATTCAACAGAAGTGTCACCAAGGGACAGGAAGCAGAAGCTGGCTTCCCATAGGCACCCACAGCAGTGCACAGTCCACCCAGGAGACAAGTTGTAGGGCTCAGTCTCTAAATGTGGTGTGGGACAGCACCCACCATCTGACCACTGCCCCCGCTCCTGTCTCATGCAGTGCCCTGCTGGGTAGGCCCCTGGGCTAATGTGCCTCTGCCCCTGCCAGCCCAGCGCTCAGTGGAACAGCTGGAGGGATGATACTGACCAAGCCTCCCTCCCCTAGGCTCCTTCCCCAGGCTCCTTGTGAGGGACAGAGCCCTGCTGCTGTGGCCCCTGCGCTCTCCTCTGTCCAAGCCCCTGAGCCCCTGGTCACCTCCTGTCTGTTTTTCTGTGTACGCATTGCAGTTGTTCAGGGCCAGATGTGGTCTGACACCTGGCAGTCTGGGCTCAGGGTCTCGCTGCATAATCCAGCTGCTTCTGGATCTTTCTAAAAATGTGTTTGCCACTCTAGAAATGTATTGACACACGAAGGGGAAGGGCCAGGCTTTCACACCCTCTCCCAAGCTTGGTATGGTCAGGCATCTTGACATTTGCCAATCCAACCGGAGGGAGTGGCAGTCCAGGACCACTTACTTAACACGGTGGCCTCGGGATGCAGCTGTTTACCTACAAACACCTCAAGTTTATCCTTCTGTACGCCAGAGTGGTGCTCACTGGGGTGTAAGTGCCGCGGTTCCTTTATCCATCCATCCGTTGATGCACATGTGAGCTGTTTTCCAAGGCTCAGCTAAATTGTGTTGCTACAAACACGGGTGCACACGGACCACTGCAGTACAATGTTTTTAACTCTTTCAGGAAGACAGCTAAAAGGACTCACTGGGTCAAAAGCAATTTTATTTTTGTGCTTTGGAGGAATCTCCCTCCTCATCTCCATAGTGGTTGTACTTCTTTACTGCAAAAACGTAGAAGGATTTCCTTCCCCCTCCCCCCTCCCCGCAGTCCTACTGACATTTGCTATTATTTGATTTCTTGATGACAGCCCTTCGTTCTGATGTGAGATGGAAAGTCAGTGTTGTTTGAAGTTGCCTTTCTCTAATGGCCAGGAAATGGTGAGCACGTTCTCAGGTATCATTAGGCCATCCGTATGTCTCCTGAGAAGTGCCTACCCATTTCAGTTGACCCAGTTTGCCATTTTGGAGGGAGGTGTCTAATATTTGGAGTTCCCTATTTATCCTAGCTATGTATCCCCTGGCTAGTGAACAGCTGGCCGCCCTTGTCCCTGTTCTATAGATGGTCTCTTCATTCTATCGGTTGTTTCCATTGGTCTACAGAAACTTTTAACTTGATCGGATCCCAGGCGTGACTCTCAGGAAGATTTCTTGTGCCATTAAGGATCTGTTCAGAAAGTCTTCACCTCCGCCCATGACTTCAAGAGTTTTTACCTATTCTGTCTCCCAGCAGATTAAGTGTTTCTGTTTTAACATTTATATCTCTGGCTCGTTTTTATTCTAGTCAGTACAGTTGAGACATATGGGTCTAGACCAGTGGTTTTCAGCCTTTCTAATGCTGTGACCCCGCAATACAGTTCCTCATGTTGCGGTGACCCCAAACCAAAAAATAATTTTGATGGCTACTTCAAAACTGTAATTCCAAATAAATAACATTTTCCAGTGGTTTTAGGGGACCCCTATGTTTTAGTCATTTGACCCCTGCTGGGGTGGCAACCCACAGGTTGAGAACCACTGGTCTAGACCTAATCTGCAGGTGTAGCCAGTTTGCCTGATACCATTTGTTAGAGACTTATCTTTTCTCCAGTGTATGTCTTGGGTCCATTTGTCAAAGGCCAAGTCAATGAATGCAGAGGGTTGGGGGGGTGCTGTTAGAAAGTCATTCATCTGTTGAGATTTTCAAATGCACCGGCAGAAAGCCACCCCAGTGTCAGGACTTTGATCTTCTGTTCCAGCGGTGGTGAGCCACAGACATGCAGAGCCCTCTCCACCAGCACGAGCCAAGGCCCCCAGCACTTCCTCAGCAGTCGAGCTTGGGAGAAGAGCGCCCGAGGGGGAGCTGGCACCTTGGGATAGGTACGCAGACTTGGGGTTGCAGCTGGGCACTCCATCTCTACAAGGTGTGCCGCCACGACGAGCCTATTTTAGTGGTATCTTTTGTGCTGCTGATACGGCTGGTCCTTACTTGGGCTTCCTCCCTGGTCCCTTCACCTCTGCTAGAGGTGAGATTGATCGTCCTAACAGTTCCTGCCACCAAGTGAGGTGTAAGCAACAGTCCCAGCTCTCAGAATCTTTCCGGTTTCAGGATTGTGACCTGCCTGTGACGGATCTAAGATTTCATTTTTGTTCTGCTCTAACTACTTTATAGCTTCTGTTCTGCTATTCTTTTTAACTCACGAGGCATGCAGAAATGCACTTGTTAGTTTCCTCTCACTTTTCACAATCTCCATGAGTGCGATCTGTCCTTAATGCACTGCGGTCAGATAAGTGTGGTCTGCTCGACACTGGTTCTTTTAGATTCACTGATAACTCCACCGTGAGCTCGTGCCAAACTACATACAATCTGTGTTTCAGAACCTCTCAGCCAGAAAGCCCCAGAAGGACTGGGGAGTGTTGCAGTCCCCCTGAGTCCTCGCCCCCTGGCCCTCTGGGCAGGGTCTGTCGCGAGCAGGCTCACCAGGGCCTACTCACAAGGCAGCCCTGGGGCCCCTGGGCACTGCTCTCTGGTCCTGTACCAGCCAGTGGCAGGGATCCCGGAGCCCATCCAGGACTGAGGGTCTGGGGAGCAGCACCGGTCACATGCCAACATGCAGGGCATCCAGAAGCAGAAACTGCGGCCAGGGCCTTGCCAGGGAGGTGCACTTGGGCCTCTGGGCAGATACAGCTCTGAACAGCTCTGCTTTCCGTACTGTGGTGACTTTGATTCCCTTGTGGTGGTCGTGCCCTTCAGTGATGTCCCAATCAGATGCAGGGCTGACTGGTCTAGGAACGCATACACGGTTTGTACAGTGGACCTGCACCTGCCTACCAACTCTTAAAGCATCCAACAACCTCATTTCCATTCCAACACAAAGTGAAACCTCAACATAACATGTGCTAATGAGAAAGAATTAGAATAGATTTTAAGCATAATTTCCGCAGTCGCAAAATTCTGAACTTTCCATTACTCTAGGCTGCCTGCTTCTGTTTTCACTGATTAGGACTGTCAAGCAATTAAAATCGCCATCAGTCAAGATCTTAATCTAAAACATGCACAGCGATTTCAAGGGCTACGGCAAGTTTTCAGTCAGTGGGAGCAGCTTTAGTTCTCATTTAACAATTGGAAAATGTTTTATTTTTAATCATTGTAAAAGCTTAGTAAATCTATACTTTATAAGATTGTGAATTTTATATCTCCTATGCCTCTGGCTTGGGTGTGGCTTGGCTCCCAGAGGTTCAAGACGGGAAGCCTGGTCCTCAGGGCGGCAGCTTCCAGGCTGCAGGGCCTGGCAGAGGTGGGTTGGTCACAGTGCACTGCCGTCTGGGGAGGCCAAGCTCTCTGCAGACTCCCCATCCACCTCACAATGCAGCAAGACAGGGAAGCCACGCCATGCTGCTGCTGAGGGAGGAGGCAGCTAGGGAAAGGGCTGGGGACAGGAATCAGGGTCCACCTGACTCAGAGCTGCTTTCTGGGCTGGACTGGAGACCTCAGGTAACCATGAAAAGGGCTGGGACAGAACAAAGAGCCACCTGGCAGCCACTGTAGAGTCCAGACCCACCTTCTGGGTTAGATATTCCCAGAACCAGGAAGCTCAGGCCCAAAAGCCAGGGGAACAGGTGAGCAGATAGACCCAATTCCCTCAGTGCTTATGGAGAATATCTAAATTATCTATGTCTAGTGGGTGATAAAGAATAAAAGGGATTGGCCCATGCCACCCATGTAATGAAATTCACTCGGATCAAGCAGCCCGTAATACCTCCTTAGTTTTCCCCTTTCCTTCCATAGGGTCTGTAAGGGAAGGTTATATTTTAGGGCATTTAAGTCTTGCCTTTTCTCTCTGTCTTCCTAGAGGTTTTTTGTTGTTGTTGTTGTTTGTTGGTTGTATTTAGGGCAGGGTCAACAGGTGTGCATGTCCCAAGTGCCAGGATTACATAGGAGGGCCACCACGCCCAGTCTCACTCACGAGCTCGCGCACCCCTGGGGACAGGACCAACTGGGCACGCCAGGGATCGAACCTAGGCCCATGCATTCTGCCGAAGCAGGTGCTTTAGTCAGCCAAACTATAAGGCCGGCCCTCCTAGAGCTTATTAATGTGCCTGATCCCTTAGAAGAACCAGGTGCACAAGCCCTGCACCTGGGACCAATCAGAAAAAGCCGTCTTCAGTTCTGCTGACAACAAATCAAGCCAGGATGTGGACCCAGAAGCCCTCCGCCACTGTCCTAGCTACTTCTCTTGTTGCAGAGACAAAATACCTAACAGCCAAAGGTAGAGGAAGAAAGGGTTATTTAGGTTTATAAACCTATGAAGGTTTAGGTGCAGTGGATTCGGCTCCCAATCAGCTGGCCGCAAGGTAGGAGGGCTTGGCAGAGAGCATCGCCGAGGAGAAGATGTCAATGGTGGCAGGACCGCAGCAAAACAAGCACAGGCCTTGCACAGCACCCTTCTGCCCCTCTGAGCTCACCCAGACTGCTTAGCGCGGGCAGTGCTCACGCCCTTCATCCTGGTGCGCGTGCGCCTAGCACTGCACTGTGAATCAACACCAGAGTTACACACTCGAGACCCAGCTGCCTCTGAAAATTCCTCACCTAGGACCACATGAGGCTTTGAGGGACATCGGACACAAACCTGATAACCCTTAACCTTGCAGCCACCAGGGTCGCTCTCTGTGGCCCACTCATCCTGCCCTGTGTACCGCTTTTTCTACCTTTGATAAATGCAAACCCTGGCTACCTTTTCTACATGTCTCAGAACAAGAACTTGGGAGGAGCCTACGGCACCCCCACGACCCACAGTACTTTCAGCCATAAGGATTCTACGCTATTTTTCCTTCAGCGTTACTCTTAACAGTGCCTCATCAGTTCTGCTATGGTCGTTTTCTTTTTCTCTCAGCGCTGGACATCTTGAATTTTTCCCTCATAACTTCCTTTTTGGTGCATGGATTACTGAGAAGCAAATTGTTTATTTGGAAAGCACAGATACTTCTGTTATTTGATGTTGCATGATGTTCATGTTAATTGTGGTCTGAAAACACACTCAGCCTTATTTCAGCTCCTTGCAAGAGCTGAGATTTCTTTTAAAGCCCAGGACATGGACACCTCAACATGTGTTCCGTAGCTGCTTAAAAAGAATGTGTGTGTTACAGTTCTTTCAGTGAGGTGCTTTATAAGTGTCGTTTTGATCCTGTTGGTTGGTACTCTTATGTTCTTCCTTAGCTTCATGGTTTTGAGTCCAGGTGTCCTATCAATCGTTAGTTTAAAGTCT
The DNA here is from genome assembly GCA_004027025.1 of Myocastor coypus. Taxonomy (NCBI): domain Eukaryota; kingdom Metazoa; phylum Chordata; class Mammalia; order Rodentia; family Myocastoridae; genus Myocastor; species Myocastor coypus. The sequence goes on from PVJA010005722.1 coordinate 69,696, forward strand.
CAACTATAATTGTACCCTTGACTATCTTTCTTTTTAGGGTATGTGTGTGTGTGTGTGTGTGTGTGTCTGTCTGTCTGTCTGTCTGTCTGTCTGTCCATCCGTCCATCCATCTGTCTGTCTGTCTGGTACTCAGGGTTGGGCCTAGGGCTTTCCCAATGGGCTACGACCCCAGTAGCTCTTTTTACCTAGACACAAGATCCAAGAGTGCTGGGATTATAAGCCTGCACCACCGTACCCATCCTCTTTTTAGTTCTTTCGATATTCACTAGTCCTACTCATTACGGCTTTCCATGTCCCTTAGGGGAGGTCCTGTCCCTTGATGGTGCTGCTGTTCACTTGGCTTGCTTTGAGTTCTCTCTATTTTAGGACAGACACTGGTACTCTTTCCGATTAACATCTGCATGCAGTATCTTTTTTATTCCCAAGAGTCCCCCACTAGGTTTCTGTCAACCCTTTCCTGAAGGGACAGCAGGGGTGGGAGTGGGGGATAACTGTGCCTCCTGTACCCCATGTTCCTGCTGGACTGAGTCCACACTGACCTAGTGGGGAATGGGAGGGCCAGCATGCCGCTGCCAGGCGAGGGCTGGAGGCCAGATATCCATGATGTCCCCGGTGACGCTGCAAGCAGGAGGTGAGCCGCACGCCCATGGGCGGAGTCAGGACTGTCCTCCCCACCACCTTTCCCAGTGCCACCCTGTCAGGCTGCAGGGACCTTGAGAAAGGTGGCCCTGGGGCCTTGTCCCAGCCTGTGGAGAGCAGGTGCTGTGCTCCCGCTGGCCTTGCATGACATGGTGGGTATAGAGCTGCAGTCCTCTCTGGACTATCCGTCTGCAGTACAGCGTTTAGTGTCTAAAAGTTTCACATCTTTCCGGTCCTTTGGCTAAAGAAAGCAGGTTTCTGTTAGGGCTTTTTTTCTTTTCTTTTACTTTTGCATCTGTTGTTTATTTCCAGGTTCCAGTGTGAGACCCAGGAAATAGAGCAGTGGCTCCACTGCGCTGTCCCTGGGTCTCATGGTCTGTGGCTGCTCAGCTGCTTCTCAGTAGCATTCAAGAGTTTTCCTGTATGTTCAGCGCTTTACATGCACTAAATTCAAGCCAGAGGCGTGGGCTAGAAGTGGACTTGAGCAGGGAGGATGGAGCAAGAGCTTAGGGAACAAATCCCTGCTGGACCTGGTGTCCCACTGTCCTGTGTCCAGGAGCTTCCTCAATACCACTTTGCACTCCCACCTCCAACCTCTGATCCAGATCTCCCTGCAGGTTACCTCCAGCGCGTGGGCTCCTGCCTTAGCCCCTCAGCCTTCCTGCTAGGGCTGCAGCTTCTTGGTTTCGCTGTGCGCCCGCCCCAGGCTCTGCTATTGCTCAAGCCTGTGCCCTGCAGCTGCCTCCCTCCCCTGGCAGAACAAACGATTCTCACACTGTAGCCAGCTTGCACCAACTACAACCCAGGCTGGACCAACTGTGTGGCTTCTGTGAAGCAAGTTTACCCATCCAACAATGGCAGGAAGCTTGTGAAAGGCTTGACAAGCCGCTGATACCTCTGCAGCGCTTGACCTTTGGGAATCAGGACAGGACAGGCTTCCCTGTTGGGGAGCTAAGAAAAGCTGTGGGATTGGTAAGTGAAATGAGAAATTCGGGCTGACTCAAGAGTGATACCCGGCCCGGCAGGATGGCTCAGTGGTCTAAAGTGCCTGCTTAGGAAAACTTAGTTGGCTTCAGGCACCGTGGTTTGATCCCCGGCACCACATGCTGCGCCAGCCCTGCCCTCAGGGCAGGCTGAGCTGTCCATAAAAATAAACAAACAAACAAAAGTTCTGAAACAAGAGAAAAAAATAAAATAAATAAAATTCTTTAAAAAAAAAAAAAAAAGAGTCTAAAAGTTCTAGGAAAGTAGATTAGTACATGTTTATTCCTTGGGCTTAAGGCAGGTTTTACTGTGGCAGACACAAAACCACAAGCAGCAACTAGAGATGATCAGAAGTGATAAAACAAGCTAGAAAATAGGAATGCACTGGAGGAAAATATTTACAGTAGTGAATAAACACAAGATTATTGTTCAGCCCTGTATGATAAATAGACCTCTATTTTTTTTTTTTTTTTTTTTTTTGGTCCCACAAGCCTTCTGAGTAAACTAACCATTCCATATGGAAATAAACTGTAAAAGAAAAGAGTGGGGGAGGGGGACAGAAAACAGTGGATCCTTTTCCCACAGTAAAGGCGAAGCACTGGCAGGGCAAGCCTGGGATGGCTTCCAGTTAATTCTGCCAAGGTGCCCTTTCCAAGGATCTTGGTACCGAGAAGGAGGACGGTGTCCCACTCCGCCCCTCCTCTAGCCCAGCACAGGCCTGAAGTATCACAGTAACTGGGCGGGGCTCACTGGCAGGCTGTGGGACGCCTGTGCTTCTAAGAACTGTGTGGGGTGACAATCTTTTATTTTACATTTGTGTTTCTTAAAGATCTATTTGTGGGGTAAGCTGGGGGCAGAAGTGGCAAGCCATTGGCACGTGCACCGCAGCAGGTGCAAGGGGGCCTCTGTTGGCCCATGAGCCGTGCCACCCCACAGCCCGGCACCAGATAGCAGGGGTTTGGTTTGGTTTGGTTTCATTTCTCCTAAACCCAGACCTCAGCATTCAGGTTTACCTACACTGTGGGCACTTTGAGATAAATAAGTGGAATTTGGGTTGCAGTTTGGGCACTTGGTCTCTATAAGGTTTAGCCTCTTGAGCTAGAGGGTGCTTAGAGGGAAAATAACAGCACAGAATTCCCATTTTAGCCAAGGAAAAAGGCCTCAGGTTTATAGCCTCCAGTTCCACCATCATAAACCAGAAAAATAGACCAAACTAAGCCCATTGTAACCAGGAGAAAGCAAATAGCACAACCAAGAGTAGAAATCAGTGAGCTAGAAAGCAACAGAAGGGGAAACGCAATGAAACCAAATGCTAGATCTCCAAAATCAGTAAGTGTTAACACGGCCCAGACTGCACAAGAAAGACGAAAGACGGACAGCTTAGGCAAGCCAAAGTGCCAGAAAGACACAACCAAAAGAAGCAAGTAGGCCACGCACCTGCACATCCATCAGAGAAATGGATGGTGTACTTGAAAAAGAACTCCCATTGAGCAGGGTGTGGATAAGACACCTTGTCACTAGGCATTCGAGGAAGAAGTAACACCAGTTCTTCGTGAGATCTTCCATCAAACAGATGAGTAGGAAACAACTCCTAACTTAGTCTGTGAGACTAGCATGACCGATGCCAAGTCATCCAGGGGTAGCCTAGGAAAAGAACCCATCAGTAACCTAGGCGAACATCAGTAAAGGGCAAGGGGTCTCCCTCTCTCCCCTGCTCACCCATCTCAGTAGCGCACACAGCAGTGATTGATTTTAGAGCAAGAAGAAAAATGTTTTGTTTTTGTTTTTGTATGGGAGAAGGGCGTGCGTAATTTCTCATGGATTTGGTGCAAGTTAGGGCTAAGAAAAAGCAAGGACCAAAAAATGGAAGCGTTAATGCAATCATTAAAGAAAAAAACAAAAAAAGGCAAACTTCCAACGTTCGTTCAGTGGTAATGCGTTAGAGACTGTGCAATGCCCTTCGGTTCCTCATTCCTGAGGTTAGGGAAGAGAGCTTCCCTTTTTCATTAGATCAGGTTTCGAGAAACGAGTCAAAGGGTGATTTCTGAACACATCCCGCTCCAGGTGGCTCGCTGCAATTCAGGGCTCATGACAAGGGCAGCCAGAGCCCAAGACAGCAGAGCCCCAGAGGAGAACTCCGCTTCTAACTCTGATTTCCTCCAGTAGATCAGGAAGTAAACATCACAACAATGGGCAGACAGCAGAGGTGACTCGTGTCTGCTGGGGGCAAGAACTGACTTGCCCCCTCCTCAGTGTCACACAGGACTTTGGACCCACAGGGACAGGGAATAGGATGGCCCTGGAGCTGCAGAGGCTGAGGACAGCACTGGTGTGTCCCACAACACAGAATGTCAAAAGAAGACGCAGCCAAGTTAAGATTAAACATCAGAAGCCAGCCCTGTTCCAGTTCCTGTCGAGTGCAGATTACGATCATGGAAAAGGCATACAGGATGGAGCCACAGAAAATACGGTCAGCTAAAAGCACTTCTGGGAACCAACTTCTTTGAATGGGAACTCATGCTGCCTCCCTGGTATTAGCCAGATATTGACCCCGAGGGTCCAAGAGCCAGAAAAGCCCTTTTCTCCTCGGAGTCACCAGCCAGCACCCTGTGGATCCCTGACACACTAACCAGTTTGTACTTGCCTGGGATCCATCAGCTTATATTGCAGGGGTCACGTTCATCTCTGTGTCCTTAGCTCCTGATCTGGCATCACTGCTTGCTAAAGATGCGGGGATGTCAGATGCTGACTGCTAGTGCTTTGCTGTGAGAGGACGTGGCGGCTCTCCAGGGGCTGCTGTACCATCCCAGTTATCCATTGGGAATGTGTCTGTCTCACCAAGGCATGGAATTCTTGAGGGCAGAGAAGAATGTGTGTCTGATTCATTTGTCGACACCCACGTCACCTGACGCCGTGCGCTGAATGGCTGTAGGATAGGGAGTCCCCAACTCTGACAGTGGCCGACTGGCTTGGTTGAGTCCTAAAGCCGGAGCCTCTGCAGTTACCCCTTGTGCTGCAGGCCCCAATCACCCAGGGGCCCAAGTTCTGTGGATACCGCCTGGGCCTCCATGGTTTAACCCGGTGCCCTAGTTGTGCTTTTGCCCACCAAGGCTGAAGACAAATGGGTGGCCTGCTTGAGTGAAGCACCTCTCAGCTGCTGCATGCTGTCCCATCAGCATGAGGGACAACGCCGTCTTGCATACTGGGGCAAGTACAGGGACACCATCTGCAGGAGACAGGCTCTTGGCCCTCTGCGGTGCGACCACTGGCTATGCCAGCTGCAGAGCTCGAGGGGCTCCCTAGGCCAACCAGGAGCCTGGTAACGTGCTCAGCTGCAGGTCGTACACTAGAGGTGCAGCTCAGAAGCCCAAAATCCACCCCACCTGTGCAGGGCCCTAGCTTCCACCCCCAGCATCACAACAGCAAAAATAAAGTGCCAGTGTCCTATTGGCTTCCCAAGGAGCTATCCATGGGATTCTCAAACTCTGAGGAGTGCTGATTGCACAGCCCAACCTGGAGACTCCAGCATCGCTATCACTGCAACAAATTCCTGCATGGCCGTGGCCAGGAAGAGGCCCTCCCCGCCCCAACCACTGACTCAGAGAAGCAGGGGAAGTGGGTCTGGAATCTGCTGAGCTCAGCCACCAATTTACGCCTGAGGTTTTGTGTGTGTGTGTGTGTGTGTGTGTTTTCCACTCCTGTCAGAGCACCAGTGGGTCAAAGTGTGCAAAAGAGCAGTCTTGGAGGTTGGACAAAAAAGTCAAAGGTAGCCAGGCCTGGTGGTGCACGCATTTAATCCCAACACTCTGGGAAGCTGAGGCAGGAGAATCATAGGGTTGAGTTTCACCTGGGGAATTTAATGACTTAGTAAGAACCTGTCTCAGAGATTTTTTTAAAGAAAGAAATGGGGATATAGTTCAGTGGGGAGGTCCTGGGTTCAATCCCTAGTATCAGCAAAAACAAACAAGTTCCAAAAGAAGCTGAAAAGGCACTTGCACTGACGGAGACCACCGCCTGCAGCAAGGCTCTCGCCCGAGGACGGCTTTCTACCCGGTGCCTGTTTGAGCATCCAGGTGGCACAGGACATCACACGAGGTGCTCGGGATGCAGAGCTGGAGCACTTCCGGGCCCACCACTCCCTCTTCGCGTGCCCTCTCATCCCAGCTCACCCTGCACCGCACGTGGCGCCCCGCTAAGGATCTCAAATGGCAGATTGATCGCCACTCTCCCTCGGCGCTGCCCCTCCCACTCGCCAGCGTCTCTCTACCGCCTCCTCCAGCGTTTTCTGCGTAGCTGATCCCTGCAGCTCACCCCACTCGGTGGGGTTTAGGAAGAGGCCTGAGCATCTGTGTTTGCGCCAAGCTCCTTGACGGGGCCTGATGCGTGGCCCGGCAATCAGAGGTCCATGCCCCATGCTCCACACGCGCTTTGCCACCCGGCCATGTAGAGCGGCAGTAGTGAGGGGAGAGGTGGTACTTGGCAGAGCGTTGATGCCAGCGTGGACAAATGATTTGCTATGGTCATGGCGAAACATATCTGACTTGACATTTACTATTTAAACCATTTTTATGCTTTTTTGTCTTGTAGAAATAAAAATAAATAATAAAAAAATCGTATAACATTTCAAAACAAAACTGTAGGAGAGCAGCAATGGTTACTATGTTGTGTACTGTTATTGTTAAAGTAGTTGCTCATATTACAAGATGCAGGCATGGTACAATGATGAAGCAATATTTGCACAGACCGTTCTTTTCAATGAACTAATAGTGATTTATAGCATAACTGCCTGAAATATCCTCTGTATGTAGATGATAGATAGATAGATAGATAGATAGATAGATAGATAGATAGATAGATGGATCTCCATATACATTTTTCTTTTCCCTTCCTTCTTTTCTCCTTTATTCCATTCCAATTTCTCTTTCCTTTTGAGCAGTTTCTTCCTACCACACAGTATCTATTATACACTTAGGGCTGTATTTACTCTTCAGTCTCTTACACGAGGGAGGCAATTCAATGTTTACACTCACTAGTCTGCTTTATCTCACTGATGAGCATGGTCTCTAGTTGCACCCATTTCCCTATAAATAGCTCAAGTTTGTCATTCTTTCCAGGGAAGTAGTATCCATTGTATAAAAAATATTGCATCTTTTTTATCCATTCCTCGGTTGACGGACATTTGGATTGTTTCCAAGGTTTACCTACGACAAATTGTGCTGCCATAAACATGGGTGCACAGATACCACTGTGGCGTTGTCTTAGTTACTCTTCTCTCATTGCTGGGACAAACACCCAACACTCAAAATTAAGGAAGGAAAGGTTTATTTAGCTCACAGTTACTGGAGGTTTCAGTCCATATTTAGCTGGCTCCAAGGCAGAGAGGCACGTGGTAGAAGGCAACCTTTCATGGTGGCAGCTAAGAGCAAGAGCCCAGGGAGAGCTAGCAGCAGCTCAAGCAGCTAACTTCTCTTCCTTCCTTACACTGAAATGCAAATCACTTGCCCCAGGGGAGGTGCAGCACCCATTTCCACAATAACCAGTTACAAATTCTAGAAGCCACCCCATGACTGCATGAGGCTTTGGGGGTACACCTATACACAAATCATAACAGGCATGATGTTTTTAATTCTTGTGGGATAATATCCAGGAGTAGAAGAGCTGGATCTACTGGGACCTCCAATCCTAGCTTTCTAGAGTCTCCACACTGACTCCCACAGTGGTTGCACCAGTCAACACTCGTACCAACAGTGGAGGTTTCCCTTTTCCCCCACAGCCTCTCCGGCATTTGTTATTGATTGATTTCTTGATGACAGCCATTCTGTCTAGAGTGAGATGGAATCTCAGTGTTGTTTTAACTGGCATCTCCCAAGTGAACAATGTTGAACATTTTTCATATATTTATTTGTTATTTGTGTTTCATCCGTGTTCATCTCAGATGCCCATTTTTAGGTTGGGTTTTTGAACTTGGATTTTTTTTTTTTCAATCCTTTATATGTCCTAGACAGACGCCTTTTTCTGAAGGACAGTTGACTAAAGTATTTTCCAACTCTGTGGGTTGTCTTTCTACTCTGTTGGTGATTTCTTGTGGTGTGCAAAAGCTTTTCTTTTCTT
>PVJA010005723.1:0-14768 GCA_004027025.1 Myocastor coypus
ACACTTAGATACCACCTCACCCCAGTAAGGATGGCTATCATAAAGAAATCAACCAGCAACAAATGCTGGAGAGGCTGTGGGGAAAAAGGAACCCTTCTCCACTGCTGGTGGGAATGCAGATTGGTGCAACCATTATGGAAAGCAGTGTGGAGGATCCTTACAAAACTAGAATTGGAAGTTCCATTCAATCCAGCTGTCCTCCTCCTGGGAATTTTTCCCAGAAGAACTGAAAACATCATACCATAGCGATATCTGTGCACCTATGTTTATAGCAGATCTAGCAATTTGTAATAGCTAGATCTTGGAAACAACCAAAATGTCCATCATATGAAGAATGGTTGACAAAAATGTGATATTTTTATACAATGGAATATTATTCAGCTATAAAGAATGATAAGTTTGAAGACTTCATATATAAATGGATGTATGTTGAACATATACTCATTAGTGAAATAAACCGGATGTACATGTGTAAATATCATATAGTCTCCCTAATATAAGAACTTTAAAGAAGAAAATAAGAGCTTAAGGGCATAACACAGCTGAATGTGTTATGGATTAAACAACGAAGTGACTGGAAGCAGATAAAAGAGAAAACATATCAGGAGCAAAAACATGCACTTATGTACACAGGATGAATCAGATATTGGTCTTAAGAACCTTCAAAAGGTTCATCATATTGATCATAGCACCATGTAACGTAACACTAAAACTATGCTTGGAATGCATGTCACTCTTGCCTTGTTGATGTGTACTTCTCCCAGTGTAAACTCAGTTACTGTTACTCTCTCTCTTAAGAGTATTAGTTGAAAGTAAGAGGCTGGGCCAGATACCATAGACTTGGCAGGCTACAATTTCGTATTTCCTTGAATTTTCAAGTATCTGTGTAAAAATTGTGTAACTGCTTATATGACATTGTATGGAACGTTATTAGAATATCAATGATGGTTAGAAAATATCATTTCCAGGCTAAGTCAAAGATGGTCGATATTCGGATGTGAGGGCGATCTGGTTGCAACATGTCACCCCATTGGTCACCAGGGTTGATTTGGCTGATCTGGCTGGCTAGGCAGGTGTCCCCTTCCTCCCTCAGTGATCCATGTGTGTCACTTCTGAAGCTGTGTGCTCGGTCGAAGAGGACGACCACCTCCAATAGAGGACTGTTCCTTGGTCAAGGGTATACAAGTGGCTGCACTCCCCTGCTAAAACCTCCAAACAAGCTCTCAAAGATGTTTGATATTCAGAAAGCCAGTGATGATAAGCTCAATTACCTATGTTATAGAGTAATAGTACCACGAAGCTTTTCTGCTGGAGGGTTGAGAATGTAAGTTAACAGATCAAAAATTGGAGAAAAAGAAGGGATATGAGGATAGCCAATATTTTGGCCCTAGCCCTTCAAGATCAGTAAGGACTCAGGATATAAGAGAACCTCTGCTGTAATATCCTATAACTCAGAGGTGTCTCAAATTTTCTGGCCAAGGAGATTATGGGACCTCAGAGGAAAGGGATAAATGAACTATAGTGTGTCTAAGGAGAGTCACCCAGAGAAAAACATTCTCTTAGGCTTTCACAGAAAGCAAACTGGCCAAGCAATGGTCATGACTCGTCCCAAAGGCTCACACTAGCCACAGTTCTACAAAGAGCTGTATATGGTCCCAAAGTTAATCCTGAAGGAATTTGACCTTGGAAGACACAAAGGACGGATATTTTGTTATACAGGTCTTGCTTTGTCTTGCCCTTGATCACCTAGCCAAAAAAAAAAAAAAAAGAAAAGCTTAATTGCAATGTATGAAACGCAGAGCTAGATTGATGAGATGAGCTGTAGGAGGCTTGGATCAATAGCCTCCAACATTGCAAGCTGCATTGGTGGCCCACTGCAACTGTGGAACATTGGACTGTGTATGCATCTGCTTCCTCTTAGTTCAAAGAGAACAATTTTCTTTTCTTTTCTTTTTTTTTCTTAGCAACATCAATAGGAAGGTGGGTCATGCCCACACACTGTTGTCTGTAGAACTATTGTGAGGATAGTATGCAGTGTGTCAACTGTTAAAAAAAGAAAGGGGAGAAAAAAAGGAATGTTTATTGAAAGTGTGAATGTTTAATTGATCAATCTTATATACCTATATCTATTAATCTAAATTGATCTGATGATGAAAATATGTAATATAACCATTGTTAAATTTAAATAAAAAAATAGAAAACTTGGCACTGTGTGACTTCCATGCAATTAAGCTGGTGCTGGCTGGGATTGAAGAGAAATCCTCTTGTACTTCACTGCCTGGATAAAGCTCTGGAATACTGACCAGGTGTCTAGATGGCCTCCCACTCTGGGGCCTGCCCTCATTCCAGTGTCCAGGCATAGGTGGGCTCCTACCAGCCATACAGTCCTCAGCTGCTTCAATCCCTGCTCCCCACACTGTCTTACGATATCTACATTTTTAAATAAAAATTTTGACCTGTGATGATGATGTGTCTTTCCTTAGACAGTATCAAATATCACAAGCATTTGTAAATGCTTTATGCAGATTGATCAGATGTTAGACTTTTGTTCTATTTGCCTTGATGCCTCTTACTTAATAAACAAATAAAATTATAAAAATACCTCCTTTGCCCCTCCCCCTTTAAAATAAACCACTGTTCTGAAGATGGTGTGTGTTACTCTCTTGCATACCCATAAACTGCATATAGTTCCTGAGTGCAATCAGAAACCCTATTTAGGGAGATAGCTTGGCAGTCTAAGCACGCAGATCCAGTCCCTAGAGCCACATGCTGTGCCAGCTACTGAAACCAGGTGTGGTGGCACATGCCCATAATCTCAGAGCTAGGAAGGGTGAGATAGGAGGATCACTATGAGTCCAACCTGCATAGTGAGATCCTGTACCATGTAAATAAATCTTAAAAGAAAAGGAATTCTATTTAGTATTTTCAACTTGTATTTTACATTTAAAGTTTGATATTTATTCGTATCAATCGAAAGAGACCTAAATCACTTATAACATGTAGATAATAGTCCATGGAACACAGCTATCTATTACCAGGTAAATGAGGTGCATTATTTCTAATTTCTTCTTGTTGAGTTTGATCCCCAGCTCCACAAGCCTTACTCGACCTGCCAGCCCCCCTCTGCCCCAAAAAAGTTCTAATTTCTTCTTGTTGAAACTAATGGTTAAAAAAAAAACTAATGGTTTTTAATGTTTGAGGTTGTCATTTCACTTTTAAAAAATTATTTTATTTTATTTATTTATTTTTCTTGTTTCAGAACCTTTGTTTGTTTATTCACTCATTTTTATGGCTGGCTCAGCCTGCCCTGAGGGTAGGGCTGGGGCAGCATGTGGTACCGGGGATCGAACCGTGGTCCCTGAAGCTGCCCAAGCTTTCCCAGGCAGACGCTTTAGACCACTGAGCCATCCTGCCATGCCCCTGTCATCTCACTTTAAAATGGGGCACCTACTGATGTCTCAGCGAAAATTCCACATTGATACCTGTTATGCTAAGAATAGGAGTGGTAGATAGCTAAAGCTGCATTTACTCATTGGAACTCCTTTCCTGAGGGCCTTAATGGGTAGATTGCATACAGGGTATTAGTGAAGAATAAAGCAAATAAAATAGTTTCTCCTCAGGAAGGACTTTCTACTGTACCAGACAGCTATAGACTCAAGTTGTATATTTACCCAAAGTATTGAAGGGAATGGGTGGCCACAGCACTCCCTAGTGGAGAAGAAAATACATATCTGCATATTAACTTTCCTGTAACTGTTTTGATGATTTCTCTTTTTAAAAAGTTTTATTGTTTATTGATACATTCTAAATACACACAATGATCACTTTCATCATAGGGTTTGTATCTATACATGACTCGTCCCTTTTTCTCTTTTTTCCATTTTCCTACACTTCTTTTAACACTTCTTCCCCTCCTTATTTACAAAAGCTGCTTTGTTCCACGTTTGCCTTCTTTTCTCTTCCTTCCTTTCCCCCTCCCTAATCCTTTGTTCCCCTTCCCAACTGAGCATTTTCTTCCTATTTAATAATATCCATTACATATCTGGATCCTTATTCACACATTCAGTTTCTCACACCAGTGAAATAATGTGGTATTTACACATGTGTGTTTGATTTAATTCTCTTAAGAGTATGGTCTCAAGGTCCACCCTCTCAATAGTAACAGTAATAACAAACCTTCCAGGGTTATAGCTCAGCAGTATAGTGTCTGCTTGGTAAGAGTAAGTTCCTGAGTTCGATTTTTGGTACCAAATCACCAGCACCACCACCACCATCATCATCATTGAGGTCTGCCCATTTGCTATTAAAAAAGAGATTTGTAAGGGGTTCTTAAATAGTATCAATCTCAAAGACACAGTTGAAATTAGGCTATTTATTCATCAAGGCCTAATAGGTGAGCAAAAATATCAAGCCACCAACTAGGAGAAGATGTGGGGACCCCACATCATTTACAAAGAGTTGCTGTGGAGTGCACATAGAGCCATTATGATGAGAAAAAGGTGAACTATAGCATTTTTTAAAAAACTATGAATAGGATATTAGCTGTAAAGAAACCTAAGTAGCCAATATAGGTATGTCTGAGGCTTGAGCTCACTAAAACTTAGGGAATTATAAGATGAATCCATGTAAAAAGACTGTTTCACTCACACCAGGTTACACTGACGTCATACATTGTTGACATGGCTGTGGAGAAACAGGAACTGGAATCAAGCAACCCTGACCCCCTCAGTTGGCAGTGTTTTGGTGACATCTCATAAATTAGAGAAGCCCACTGCATTTCTGTGTGTCCTAGGGGGTCTGTCACTTTCCTGGTATCTGAGTATACATGCAGCAAAGCTGGTACCAGGCACAGCAGTCTCTCAGCCTGTTATCAACTGAATATGGCTCTGCAGTGCCTAGCTGTGCTCCGTGCACACTCTGTCAGTCCCCAGCCATGCGTGTCAGGGCACGGCACATTCCCGCCTGGCTTTCTCAGCTGCATCTTTGCTTCCAGCATGAGGAGAATAGCCCTTCCCCTTCTCCTTCACATGTGGCTCAAAAAGGACTTGGAAATGACTGTGGCCTGGGAGGGGCTTTGTGGCGGAGCATAGTCCCCAAGCAGGTGGTTGTGCTGGTGAAAATAGTACCCATGACCATTCTGACAGAGTCTTGTCTTCCCTGTACAAGGACACTGGGGGTAATAGTGGTAACTGCAGGACCAGGGCCAAGGACACAGCAAACCTAGTGACCAACTCGACCAGTGGTGCACAGACACCAACAGTTGGGGAAAGGTGGTGGCTGGGAAGAGGAAGAACACATGAGTGCAGGGGTGGGGCCAGCAGTTCTGGAGGGGAACAGCGCTGATAACATGGCAGAGCCTTCCCAGCTCACCAGATGGCAGGGGCAGGGCCAAATGGGAGAGGTCACCAGGGATGGGCAGGGTCTCTAGGTCAGGTTAAGCAATTGAGATCCCCGGCATCCCAGACAGAGTAGCAGGGAAAGACAAAAAAATGTGGGCTCAAGCCACAGCGCCCTGTGCCCCCGGGTCTGCAGGCCCAAGCACAGGCCCTACTTCTTGTGCATCAGCCTGTGCACACATTGTGCCAGCTCTACCTCTGGCTATTCCTGCCCTGTGTGCTGGGGTCACCTCATCTTCCCTCTATGTATGTTGCCATCTTTCTGTCTGTTACATGGGTTAGATTGGTTCTACATTGATTTTATTATAATTTAACCAATCGCCTCCCCTATTTCTCAGTGCAGTCCCATTCTGAGGCCCCCAAATGCCATGAGCACTTGGAGACCCCTCAGTGACCCACTCATGTGCAGGTAAGAGGCCTGATGTCAGCAAACAGCAGTGACTCATTCCTGGTCCCTGGGACATCTGCACGGCTCTCAGGCTGTCAGGTTTGCACATCCTGGTATGACTCAGGACAGCGTCCACTGCCTGCCAGGGCCAGCATCAGGCTGAGGGAGGGACTGAGTCCACAGGTGTCACCTCAGCTGGGGCGGGCCAGGCCCAGGCCCCTCTGCTGTGCAGCTGTCCAAAGTGAAATCCCCAGGGCGTTTCTGGAATCCTGGCTGATGCAACTGTCCCAACCCAGAGCCCTGGAGCTCAGCAGCACCTGGTGGCCTCCAGTGTAGCCAAAGTCACCCAGGACCCCTCCCTGGAGCTGGAAGTTCCCTCCCTCACACGGGGGACCAAGTGTCTGAGCCACTTTCAGGTAAGAGACTCAGGCTGGCCAAAGGCCCCTTCCCACAGGAATAGCCAGGTCTGCCTGGTGCCCACCGCATCTGTCCCAGAATGAGGATCCCAGTGGCCACCATGTTTGGGAGTGGCCTTGTCAGGGTTTTGATTCAAGCTAGCCAGAAGCCCTGTCTGTGAGGCAAGGTGAGAGCGCGCAGGAGGAGGCCAAGTACAAGCAGCTGTGGGTGGGCACAGCCGGGTCAGCAGGGTCCCTGGAGGCCCAGCTGCCTTTGTACTTCTTCCTCTGTAGGAGCTGAGAGTACAGTACCAGGAATGGAGTGAGGCATGGCAGGTGGGCACTCCTCTGTCTGGAACACCCTTCTGACCTTAACTTCTATGATCAACTACTGATCCCTCAAGACTCAGTTGAATTCCATCCTGTTTTGCCAGCTTGAATTATATTCCCACACAATTAAGGCTTGTCTGTCCCCACCTGGCTCTAGGCTCTGAGGTCAGGGCACTGCCTGGTGTCTGAATGGGATGCCCTAGCATCTGGATCAACTTGTCTACTTCTTGAATCTGACCAACAGTCCCTGTGTATTCTCAGATCCAAGCACACAAAGCAAGGGTAGGCAAGGGCAGGGCTGCTGGGGCTCTGCACTGCACCTGGCTGAGAGCCAGGAAGTGAGGAGAAAGGCTGGGCCTTGCCGCATTTGCTCATCAGGCTCTGGGTGCCTGTGGTTGCCACCTGCCAGGGCGGGGCCTGCAGCCTGGGGCAGTGTCCTCCATGTGGGGCTTGGACCTCCCTAAGGACAGGGCAGGCAGGTGGGCCCTGCTGTCCTAGGTCCTTCGGAGGGACGAGCTGCGACCACTATCTCTGCAGCCCACGCATCAATACCCTGCCCTTGTCTAGCCTCAGCTGCACCCCTATCAGGGCAGGGGATATGGTTGTGGCCCCTTGCTTAACAGGGCTGCTGCCTTTCACCTGGCAGGTGATTGGTGTCTGTCCCTGTCCCTAAGCACCTGGTTTAATGCTGCATCACCATCTCACAGAGTGTTTGGTGATAGGCAGAGAAACTGAGGTACAGGTAAGCAGAGCTGGACTCAGCCCAGTGTTCAAGCAGCTCAGATGCCTGCCTTTGTCTTCAGATTATAGGTGTAGGTCCAAGTCCTTCCTGCAGCCAGGGTTTTCTTAGGCCCTACCTATGACCCACTGGGTGTGCAGGTTCCTGGAAGCTCCCCACAGTGACTCCCCATCCTGTGAAAACTCAGCCTATGCCCACTGTCCTGGAGAAAGAGGGGCTGGGGTAGCACAGCTTTCCCCGCTTCCATTCCTGACCACTCAGCCACAGAATGAGCAATTGCCTGGGCCACGGTGGAGGGCCAAGTGGGCAGAGGCCCAGTGTCATGGATGGGACACGTCTAGGTCCCCGTGAATGACACCTGCCTCCCTCAGTCACCAGTGAGGGGAAACTTCAAGGAGACCTCTGTGAGCAACTCCATCCCTGCACATAGCCTGTGTACCCTACCTGGGGCCAGGCGTGGGTGGGCAGAGACACCTGTGCCCGGGATCCATACCATGCAGCCAGGGAGGACTCTGGAGAGTCCTGAGACCTGATCTCCCTGGGCTCGAGGTCAGTTCCTGGCCCCTGGCTGCATTGCAGGGATGGGAGGTAATGAGACCCGAGTCCTGCACAGGTGGTCCCAGCTGTGTGTGTAGGCGTAATTTCTGCAGGAGCCTTAAGTGTGGAGCCTTGGTTTTTCCCCTGAGAATCTGGTTTAATTCTCCTGGCTCATCTAGATCCAGATGTGCTTGTGGAGGACAATCTCCTTCCTATGGAGTGTAGATCCCTGTGCATGGCAGCACCGCTCACAGAGGGTTCTTCTTGGAAGCAGCCTCTATGTCATCAACAGATGAAGGGATGAAGCAAATGCATCTACACACAGGGAAGTACTACTCTGTCATAGAAAAGGGTAAAGTGGGTCATTTATAGGCCATGGGTGCATCTGGGGACCACAATACTACCTGAAATAAATCAGAAGTTTAAATATCCCGTGGCTTTTCTTATACAAGAAGTCCAAGGTACAAATCAATTAAAGAACAGAATGAAAGATAGATGACAGGAAATGGGGAACTGGATGTTTTTGCAAAAGAAAAAAAGACCAAGAGATGGAAAGGGAAGGGACTGCAAAAAGCATTAAACTGTTATGCACACACAGCAGGTCACACAAGAGGTGCCAACACTGTGCACTGCAAATACGATCAATAAAAATAAAAAATAAGCCGGTGTGGTGGAACACACCTGTACTCCCAGCATTCAGGAGGCTGAGGCAGGAGGATCAGTGCGAGTTTGAGACCAGCCTGGGCTACAGAAGTGAGCTCAAGGCCTGCCTGAACTGCATAGTGAGACCCTGTCTCAAAAAGACAAAAAAATTTAAAAAATTAAAAAATTAATGTAAAAACCACTTCTTATTTTTCAAAAGAGATACAGTGTTTATTGAAAAAAGAAAAAGAAAAACATAACTTGGAGAAGTTGTGCGCCACTATCCTATCTTGTGTGTGTGTGTGCGCGTGCGTGCACACATGCATGCATGCAAGCAATACAAAGGCAGAAGTGCCGGGTGGGGTGAGCATTGGGCCCCGCGTGTCCCACTGGGGCCAGCAAGTTGCTGAGAGCCTGCATCTGCACAGACATGGTCTCCAGAAGTTGATTCTCAGAACCCAGGCATGTATCCCAGTTTTACTCAAGCGTATTGGATAACTGCATCTCACGTATTCATTAAAATGTAGTTAACAAAAAATGGTTTTGCTGATAGAATGTAAAAATAAAAAGACTTTCTGCCTCTGGCACATAACCAGAACGGCTGCGCTGGCACTGGTGGCACAGGCCTTCTCCTCCAGGCTCTCCCAGCACTGTGCCCTGTGGTGTCCTGGTCCCCAGCTGGGGCTTCCAGGAAGTGAACTCTGCCCTGGCTGCGATGGGCAGGGGTGGTGTGGGGAGGGGGGCACACAGATAAGTATTCAGGGATCTTCATTACCTCACTAGAGAGAAAGGAGTGGAGCCAGAACCAGGGAGGGGTCCCCTCCCCAAACAAACACTGCCTAGGAGGGGCTGGGCTGAGTGCTTATAAATGGGCTGCCTGGGGCAGTTGTCACATCCAGACCCAGAGCTAAACTGCGCACGGTGTCATGGAAACCAGAGCTTTCTGGCTGCTTCTACTGGTTGTGGCCTTGGGGTCCTCCGGTCGTGCAGCTGAGTATGTGGGACTGTGTGAGTACTGCCAACTGCCCTGGGTGCAGGGAGGGGACAGAAGACCCAAGGAGACTGGGCTCTCTCAAGGGCTGAGCGTCCTGTCAGTGTAACAGTTAGCTTTTGTCCCACGCACAGATTTTCTTGCAGTAACCCCAGATCATGGGACTTACTGTCCCCATTTCATAGGTGAGAAAACTGAGGCAACTTTCTGTTTGGTGCTGAATCAGGGTTGGGGCTCAGAATGAGCTCCTTGCTTTCTTTGCCTGACATTTCTAAAGGATACAGCAGGTAACTGATGCTGCAGACTCAGACAGAGGAAAGGACAGGAGAGCTGGTCCTGGCACACCCCATACACATGTGTGTGGTTTCCAAGGGCTGTGCCTCAAAGCTCTAGGCAGGCCATGGCCCTCGCCCGCCCTGGGAATCTCCAGAGCAGGGAAGGCAGCACTGCCCAGAACCAGCCTCAGACTCTTGAAGCTGGGTGACCTCTGCTGCCCAGGCAGCCAGGCACAGCGGAAGGCCAGGGAGGTGGAGCTGGGAGCTGGCCAGGATGGGTGATTCTGGCTGCAATCACAGAAGTCTGGGGCTTCTGAGTTGGTTTCTGTTTTCTTTCCTTTTTTTTTTTTTTTCTTTCTTTCTTTCTTTCTTTCTTTCTTCCTTCCTTCCTTCCTTCCTTCTTTTCTTCTTTCTTTCTTTCTTTCTTTTTTTTTTTTGTCTTTTTGAGACAGGGTTTCACTATGCAGTTCAAGCTGATCTTGAGCTCACTTTTGTAGCCCAGGCTGGTTTCAAACTCACACTGATCCTCCTGCCTTGGCCTCCCAAGTGCCAGGATTACAGGCCTGTGCCACCATGCCTGGCTGGGTTTCTGTTTTCTAAGGGAAAACACAGTTTCTGCAGCAGGTGAGCTGTGCTGTGTGTATAAGCACATGCACACACACATGTACACTTAGGCCTGTGTGAACCATGGGTGCTGAGTGATACTGAAAACGTAGAAACTGGGGACACAGAGCTGCCATCAGCAGGTACCAGGTTTAGATCTCACAGCACAGTTTTCATTTTAAGAAAAGTGACAAGTTTTTGTTGACCAAATGAGGACGAGAACTTTCTTTGGTGCTTGGGGGACCTCAAGTCCCACCAGTCCCACCAGTCCCACCCAGGCCGGGGTGAGGAACATGTGAGGCACCCGTGCAGGTGGCCAGTTTCCTGGGCTTGAGTGTGAATAGTAGTGTCTCTCTATAGTCCCCTCGGGAAGCCCACCCTTGGAGCAGGGGGCACGGCCACTGAGAGGGGAGTAGGAGTGGGGTGGAGTCAGGTGGAATGCAGATGTGTGCTGACTGTAGCACATAGCCCCAAAGCAAGGACACCTGCAGCTGACTGGATGTGGTTTGCACAGCTGACCACCTATGCACGGTCTCCGCCAAGGACAGAGTGGACTGCGGCTACCCCCGGGTCACCAAGGAAGAGTGTAACAACCGGGGCTGCTGCTTTGACAACAGCATCCGGAATGTTCCCTGGTGCTTCAAGCCTCTGCAGGAGACAGGTGAGGCCCGTGGTGGTGTAGTGATCCTTGAGACCTCCAGAGGTGCACTCTTCAGATCCCGAGGAAGCCGCATAGGCCCTGTCCTTGGCAGTTCACCTAGCATCGCGCCTGTCTCCCTCATGGGGCCTCAGGCCAGAAAAGCAAGAGTCTCCACGAAGTGTTCCAAAGCAGAGGCCTTGTGCAGGAGGCCCTAGTTTAAAGTTGCCCTAGGGAGGAGGCATGTGGGCTTGGAGAGCTGGGCGATATGCCGAGGCTAATCAGCAAACCAACCACCCAGAGTGCCTTGTGTCTGTGAGGTGCCTGTAGCAGACAGCAGCTGGGTAGCTTGCAGGGTGTCATTCAGGGTGACCTCTGGGACCCTTTCTGGGAGGGACTGAGTGCAGACAGCAGGTGGTTGGTTTGCTGTCCTGACTCATCTGGGCCCACTTGCATTGGGTGTGACTGTCCTCCATCAGCCACCTGGCATGCCCAGGTGCCAGCACACTTTCTAGGAAAGCCACACCTGCCCCAAGCTCCTTCCTGAAATGAGCATCCAAAGGGGGAAGCCATGCCTTTTATCCGTGTATATCAGAAGGGAGGCCTGGTCCTAACTACTGTGTCCCCAACCAAAGGGCTTCCCCTTCCAGCAGCAGAGCAGGAGGAGGCCCTTGAGGTCTGGGACCACGGGGGACACTCCCAGGGCTCTTCTGGGCTGCCCTACATCCTGTCCTCCAAGCACCTCTCCCCCATCATCCCAGGCTCTCCTAGGTCCCCTTGTCACCCATGGTGGGGTGCTGGGGAAGCTGGGCTGCTGGGGTGGAGAAGGCTGCTCACTGAGCCTCTGCTTTGTTTCCAGAATGCACGTTTTGAAGCTGCCTGCTGCCACCTTGCAGGGCCCCAGCTCCAGCGGCTGAGATGAGACCCCACCCTGCCTCAGCATGCTGCTGAATTTGGTTAAAGGTGGGGCCTCGGGTCCTAAAGAATAAAGGTCCTGTGGCAACATGAGGACACTTCTTCACTCGCAAGACCCTCTGTCCTAACTCTTTATTCTACCACGTGCTCTCGTGTGTGTGTGTGTGTGTGTGTGTGTGTGTGTGTGTGTGTGTGGCAGGGAAGGTGTCTAACAGACCCCAGGGAGACACAACAGGTGCAAGACCCACCAGCTCACATGACAGGGAAAGCCTGAAATCTTCCTCTTCCTCTTCTTCTTTTGTCTTTTTCAGTCAGGGTCTTGCTATGCAGTTCAGGCTGGGCTTGAGCTCACTTTTTGTAGCCCAGGCTGGTCTTGAACTCCCACTGATTCTCCTGCCTCAGTCCTCCAAGTGCCAGGATTTCAGGCATGTGCCACCATGCCCAGCCTGAAATCTTCTGCATGACCCCTCTCCTCTGTGAGCCAAGAAGGACCATCTCACAACTAAGTTTTAAAAATCATTAATATATGGGTGTGGTGGTTCACCCCTGTGGACCAGCATGCTGGGAGGCTGAGGCAGGTGATCAAAAGTTTGAGCCCAGTCTGAACAACTTAGCCAAACTTTGTCTCAAAGTAAAAAAAAAAAAAAAAAAAAAAAAAAAAAACAGCTGGGAATGTAGCCCAGGGTGGAGGCCTTGACTTTAATGCCCCATGCTCCAAACAAAAACAACAAAAAGCCAGTACTGTGTAGCTGGTGAAGGCAGCAAACCAAGAAGCCCCTTACAGGCTGGCACTGTTTGTATCTATTTGCTTCTTAAGACTAACACTGAGACACTATGGGGCCTCTCACTGTGACTGCGGCTGGTGTCACAGAACAGGTGCCAGAGAATCCTGAAGAGCCCATCTCACACCCCCATAGTGCCCATCCAAACGCACCTCCATGGTGGCCCTGCCCCACCCCAGGTCTCACCATGCCACCTGGCTGAACAGCATTCTGCTCCTGTGGGGACTTCTCCATCACACCCCCATACATCAACTCAGAGGGGGGACCCTGGTCCCCCGGGGACTCCTCAGTCACACCCTCATGCATGGCTCCGAGGTGGGGACCTTGATTTCCTTCTCTGAGAAAGACCCCAGCTCCCTTAGTGGCCTTGAAGCCCTGAGTTTTGCCATTCTTGACTGGCAAATGAAGGAACAATATCTCTTTAGGTGTCCAAAGGTCCCAGCTCAGAGGGACTCAGGTCGAGGAATCTGAAGCCCCAGGTCCAGTCTAGTGTCCAGCAGCACTCCCTGCTGACCTGGAGTGACCCTCAGATGCAAACCACCCCCACCCCATCCCCATTCCCCCACCAGTCTGAGCTCAGGGATCTATCTCCTTTGCAAGGTGACCAGCCCAGCCTGTGAGGAATAGCCTCATCTGACTGGAGGAGGGCTTCAGTGTCCCTGGCTGCATGTCACTGTGGTGGCCTCCACTTGGGCAAAGGTGGACAGCTAAGATCTGCTTCTTCTCTCACCCTGGTTATCAGGAACTATTGTGGTTGCCATCCTGTGACTCCAGAGGCCTCCTGGCTGGCACTTGCTGTCCTCTAGCCCCAGTCCTCCCTGTGGACTCTAAATACCCTACACTATGCTTCATCCCTGTCCCCTCAAGCAGGGACACTAGACATCAGTCTATCCCAGACCACTCCCATGGCCTGCTCTGTCCCTCTAGCCCCGTGGTTCCAGTGTAGATGGAACATTGCCTTGTGCCCCTTCCAGAAGTTTCTCCCACCCTCTGGTGGCCCTGGCTGCACAAGGTGGAGCTGGCTTCCAGCAAGAAGTGACCCTTGGGACTGTGCAACATGAGATAGTGCCAGATGCTGCTGTGTTGTCTGGGTGTTGGAGGGTATCCCTAGGGGTTTCTCATTTACATGTTTGGTCCTAGGGTGGTGATGAGGGAGTGGGGACCTTTCGGTGGGTTGTGGGAGCCATCATGCTTGGAGATGATCTGTGCTAGAAAGAAGAGAGTTCCTGGAAGCGGGTTGCTGGGAAGGAGCTGGCAACCCGAACGCAGTTCCTTCTCACTGTATGACCTCGGTGTTGACCCGGCTGGCATGATGCTGTCTGCTGTGCTCTTGGCACCCAGAATTAGGAGCCTATAAATCCCCATTTGTTTTAGGTGCCCAGTCTTGGGTATGTTGCTAAACCAGTGTCTTAGTCACTCTTCTATCAGTGCTGGGACAAATACCCAACACCCAAAATGAAGGAAGGGTTTATTTAGCTCACAGTTACTGGAGGTTTCAGTTTATACTCGGCTGAATACAAGGCAAGAGAGGCACAATGCAGAGGCCAGCAGCTCATGGTGGCAGAACAGCAACAAAATGGTGACAGAGGCAACCGACAAATCAGGGCAGCAGAGCAATAGCCCAAGTCTGTTTCTCTGTCTCTTTATATTACATTCAGGCTCTCTGCCTCGACCTATCTGCCTTAGGCTACACCCATAATCCCAGAAGTACTCAGACCAATAACCCCATCAGTACTAAAACACATAATCCCAGTGGATCATGCGTCAAGTCTCAAACTCTAGAAATCCCCACTCCATGACAGCATGAGGCTTTAGGGGACAATTACACATAAACCATAACAGCCAGGAAACTGGTAAGGGGTACAGGTTCCTTGAGGTGTCCACACCCAAGGCCAGAGAGCAAATCCCCATTCTGGAGCCCTGTGATGGTCTCCAAGAGCCCTGCCACACCCTCCACCCATAGGAGGGAATCACCAGACACCCCTCCTTATTCCCCAGTCCTGACCATTCTCAGGGTTTCAGCCCAGCCCACCTGTGGCTAGGGATGCACTAAGGCCCCCTGAGGACAGGACTTGTGTGTGCTGGGAGAGGTGCAGTCTGGCTGTTCCATAGGACGCACAGGTGCTGCTGATGGCCTG
>PVJA010005723.1:14868-77541 GCA_004027025.1 Myocastor coypus
AAAAAAAAAAAAAAAAAAAAAAAAAAAAAAAAAAAGATGCTACATTGCCCAGATTGGGCTCAAACTTTTGATCCTTCTGCCACAGTTTCTCAGAGTTCTGGGACTGCAGGTGTGCACCATGACACCACCTACCATGTGTGTATAAATGAAGTTTAACTAGCCTTCTTTCCCCTGGAGTTCTCAGATCCCAGCTGGAATCTTCCAGGGACTCAGTGGTCCAACCTCTGCTGTCTCTTGTCAGGGACCCCTTCTCTCTGGTGTTGTCTTGGGATGGGGAGGTGGGGGTATCCTTGGCTCTTCCTGGCATGTCACTGGGTGCCCTGTCTACCTCTTGCTCCTGTTGAGAATTTGGGGTGCTTCCTGCCTCCTTCTGATCCCAAGCAGGGTGGTGGAGCTTGAGATCTCATAAGGGGTTAGCATTAGGAGAAAGAGCAGCAGCGGGGATGGCTGTATTGTGCTCATAAGTGCTCCCAGGAACACCCAGAGTAGGGTTGGGAGTGGACAGGGAACCAAAACCACACTTTGGTCTATGACCAATTACGGAGTGTCGAGCAGCGCCCTCTTCTGGCTGCTGTGAATGCTCGTGGCTCCTGGGAACCCGCTGCAGCGGGCAGGACACCTCCTGCCCTCCCGCTGAAATGAAGAAGCCCCACTGATTACCCTACCTCGCGAGAGCAGCCAGTGCCCAGCAAACCATTTCCAGGAAGCTCCTCGAGTCATCAAGGAAGCTCGAGACCGCCATAGGCCCTTGTTATGTTTCTGCGGGCCGGGAGGGGCCAGGCTTTTCGTTCAAGCCACAGCTTTGCCTGCTCTCCCAGAGACTTCGGCCTCACGCACACAGCAGCATCTCCAAATGGGTTCAGGGGTTCCAGGGCCCTGAGTCCCCTGGCCCTTTTGGGTAGTGGTGGTCAGGCACCAGAGTCCTACAGGCTTTGATGGAGGCTGTGCTGCCACATGGATGTTTGAAATCCTAAGGGCAGGTTCTCCTAGGGTCACCTGAAAGGGGGGAGGGGGGGCAGAATGGCCTGTGGTTGCACAGACTGTATCAGGTCCCATTGGCGCACAAAGGGCCACAGAACAGTTTGAGCTGGGCTATGGCTTTTTTTTTTAGTGGAAATTGAACTCAGAACCTTGAGATTTCTTGGCCATTGCATATGCTGCTGACCCATTTCACCAGCTGAGTTAAGGTTTTATGTCCCATCACAGAGTTGTTCACTGTGCATAGTGTGGACACTGCCCAGGAATCATGAAACCTTTTGTTCAGAGCAGAGCTCAGCTGCTGGTTATGAGTGACCCTGAAGCCCTCACAGGCACTATACTCACAGCCCAGTGCTGCCCCTGCAGCTGTGTGCATAGGCATATGGACCAGTGGTGACACAGGTGTGGCTTTCCTCTCACCTCTGTTTGTTTCTTTGAGACAGTACCTTCCTATGTAGTCCAGGCTGCCCTTCACCTTATTACAGAATAAGGTCCAGGTTGCCTGGAATGTCACACAATACTCCTGCCTCAGCCTTCCAAGTACTGGGCTTATAGGTGTGTACCACCACACTAGACTTCATATCTCATACTGTTATAGGGTATTCATTGTGCTTACCTTATTTCCAAAAGTGTATGGGCAGTCAAGCCTAGGAGGTCAATTTTATTTCAGAGTAGCAAAAGGGTCTTCAGAAATATTGAGCGAAGGGAGGTGGGGCCCCTGCCCAGTTCCCAAGAAGCCGGTTACCTGCCTCAATATCTTTCCCCCTCTTTTCTGTTTGAACCTGAATTGTGTCTTTTGAACTAAAACAGAAATCCCAGATGTTCACAGATGTGTTCTCTGCCTTTCCACTTAAAGATTTCCTCCTTTCCAGCCCATGACAGTGGGGAGGGTCCAACAGTAGGGAGGGACCCCCAGACCTTGGCGCTTTCTGATACACCCCATCTCTCCAGGGAACCCCTGTGCCCATCCAACCTGGGCAGAGCCACCAGGAGCCCCGAGCCTTCTGAGCTGGCTACAGGCACCTGGCCCTCACCACTGGCAGCCTTGAGGCCTTCGTGGCTGCTCCACGGGAGCAGGAGAGCTGCCCCTCCACAGGTTGGCTCCTTCAGGAAATCAGGTCAGGAAAGGCCTGGGTGGGTTCTTAGTTCCTGTCCCAGGAAATTGTGGTGTTTGACTGCACCAGGGTGCAGGGTCTTGGGCCCCAGGCTCAGCCACTGCTGTCCATATGTACATTAGTTGCACCCCTGGCTTCTGCCAGCCAAAGGCAAGGCACACGTTCCCCAGAGTGTGGATTCTCCTGCAGGCCCCAACCCCAGATCTTATCCCAGAGAGACTGCCCATGGAGTTTGGCCCAGAGGCGCAGCTTTTGGTACCAAGCCTTGTATATATGTCTACTCTTACTGGCCTGCAAGAAAAAGGCCCTATGGGTGGCCTTCAGCAGGGTACCAGTCATACCAATGGCCCTACCCTTGCACATCTCCTGGCCTGGACAGTTCTAAAACTGACATCCACCAGGGCTTGGGGGCTGAGACAATGTTTTGATCCAATGGGTCCAGAGATCATTTTGCTATCATATACTTTCCTTGAGGCCTTGCAAGTGGTGCACACATCCAGAACTTGCTTGTGCCCCATTGCTTGGTGGACACAGGACTCGTTTGCTGCTTTTTCTGTGCAGCTATTCAGGCCTCAATGGCCTGGACACTACAGGCTTCTCTATTGCAAAACTGCTTGCTGGTGCCTAGCCCTACGCTTCTGGTGCTCTATCCCTGCTATGCAGCCATGGTGCCCACTAGAGGGCACCCTGGACACCTACACCCATTCCTCCAGGGCTGTGGACAATCCACCCACCTGGGCCTTAACCCAGCCAGGGAACTGTGGTGTTCTCCAATCACCTGGTAGATATTATGGGTTTCATTGCACTGTGTCTCAGGAAGGCTTCTGTGGTTTGAGTGCAGGCTCTAAGTCTAGAAAGATGTTTGGCCAGTGTTCAGATTTATGATGTAGAAGCAACCATAGTATTGTCCATCAGAAAGGGCTGCTTGGATTCTGGGAATATTCCAGGGATGAGTGCCATACCCTGCAGTTTCTGGCCCAGTGCAGGGAAGGGAGCTTGGGAGTGGGTCGGTGGTCTCTCTCACTCTACATGTGCTGGGGAGGTGGATCTGCTAGGCTGGAGGGGAGAGGTGTGTGCTTTCACAGGCTTGGTTGCACTAAATGTGCAGTGCATGTGGGATGACAGTGAGGTCAGCATTCCATAAAGATGCTCTGGAGGAAGGGGCTTGTGGAAGAAACCTGGGCATGGAGGAGGGATGGGACTCTGGGGTAGGTGGGGGTCAGGAGAGGGACAGAATGGGCTACACTTCCTCTGGGCCTCCAGAACTGTCCTTCCCATGGGACTGTGACTAAGGCACAGGGAATGCAGCAGAGCCTTAAATCCTGCCTCCAGCTCATGGCCTTGGGCATATGATCTAATCTTTCTGAGTCTCAGTTTCTTCATCTGCCAAATGGGGCTGATGGTGGCCTCTCAGGACTGAGGATGCTTGAGGGAGACAGCATGCAGAAAGGTATATGGAAAAGAAAAAGGTACATGGTACTCAGCAAGCAGGGGCGGGAGGCATCCCTCTCCCCACCACATTCTGCCCAACTCTTGGGAACCCCTCTTTAACACTCCCAGGGGGAGCCCAGGTGTTAGGAGGAAGACATCTCAGTGATTACCAGACCTCAGCCTTTTCTTCTCAGTGGTCTGAGAGAGAGCTGGCAAGGTGGCTGAGAGCAAAAGTGAGGGAGAACAGACATCTGAAAATAATGCTGCTTTATTTGATGTGTATCACATTGTTCATAAATGGCATCTAATGTCAGAAACCAAGTTCAAGTCTGCAAAAAAGTGCAGGTACAAATCTAAGGAGACCGAGGCAGAAATGACAGGGGAAATATGGAGGGTGGAGTCAGAAGCTCTTGTCTTAGAGTCTGTTCCTGCTCGGGCTCCCTGGTGAGGACAGCCGAGGGGCCACATGCTCCACATGGTCACTGTGGGCTCTGCGCATAACTATGTATCATGGATGTGACATGCAGGTTCATTTCTCCTAGTGCGATCCCTCCCTTGCAGCCCGTTTCCCACAGGAACAGGGCTCAGCCTAGACAGTGAGTGACTCACAGCATTATAAAAACACACACAATTGCACATGAGTTAGATATGTTCCCACCGTGCTGATTACAAAGTTATTTGCATTGATTTTTGCTTAAGAAGAAGTAATAGTTAAACAATTCTCACCAGGACCAGGTAAAAGGTAACAATGTTCCAGTTCCCCCGTGATTAGGCTTGCCATAATATTTTTAATAATCAAATGAACAGAAAAAGAGGAGAAGCAGCTGCACATATCAACCTGCTCTGTCCTGACACCTCCGCCCAGTCCAGCAGGGATCATAGGATTTATATCATTAGAAATCTGGGTGATACAATGTCTTAGTCTTGTTTTTATTTTTATTTTTATTAAGATAGGATCTTGCTATGTAGCTCAGGCTGGCTTCAACTCAAGGTGATCTTCCTGCCTTAGCCTTCTCCCCAGTGCTGGGGTTGTACCTGTGTGTCACCATGCCTGGCAATGTTTTACTCCTATGGTAGTCATCCCAAGGTGTTAACAAATATTTATGGGAAGTTGGTGTTCCAACGGTCATGGAACATAAAAAAAAATGCAATCAAATAGCTATTGTTTCTAAAATATTTTTTCTAAATATTATTTCTAAATATTTTCAGAAAAAAAAACTAACTGCACAACCATTTACATTCTGGCATCTCCAGGAAAAATATAGGGCTCTTAATGTGTCCTGCAACTTCCTGTCCTTCCTTTTCAGGGCCTGGAATATGTCACCCACCAGATAGGATGCACTGAGAGGCTCCCAAGAGGGAGGTGGCTATGCAACTCCCCTGGAAATGGATGCACCCACGGTGCCCAGGCTCAGTGCCCTTGGAATGCCAAGCTCTCTCAAAGGTGCAGATGTGGCACTTCCCAGCAACTGTGAGCAGGAAACAAATGTCACTGTGCTATGGGCCTGGGGAAAGCTACTCCAAGGTGTGACCAGACAGCTGCAATCACCAGCCAGGTCCCTCCTGGGTGCTGCCACCCTAGGAAGAGCCTCTGAGCCACCATAGGGTTTGTGGTTCTGTATCCATGGCACTTCCCTGAAATCCCAAGGCTAAAAGATGAACTGCTGAACCCTGGGAAATAACTCATATTCTGCACTTTGTTCTTAACATGGACCTGAAAAGCCCCCCAGAAAGGGGAGTAGTTTGGACCCTGAAGAGAAAAACACAGAACAGATACAGCTGTGGCTTCATTGCACTGGGCACAGATGGGTTCCCTTAGCACTGTCCTGCCTGTCCCTCCCTACCCAGAGAGACATGCCCTGCACTGTTGGGACCCGCAGGAAGATGATTGAGGAAAAAAAATTTCTTTACAAATAGGAAACAGGCAGGAAATGTGTTTTACAACTTAGCCATTACAAAAGACTTGCTAATTGGAAAGGATACCTTTGCTAGCACAAACAATAAACGGATCTTTACATTGCAACTATGTAGCAAACTAAGAGATCTATGTTTAGGGCCTGGAGGGAACTCCTTTATAAGATTAAAATATTCCTTCACTTTGCTTCCATTAGTCAAGGCCCTAACGAACCTTTCCAAAATGGTGCAGCAGGTTTGTTGCAAATTACTGAGAAGATTGTCAGTGACAGGGGAGCTAGAGAAATAATAAAAAATAAATAAAATTAGTGTAAAGAGGCTTTAAGAGACCATAAACAGCAGCCTATACTACCTGAGATGATTCAGATTCAAATATCAGACCCTCATACATATAGGGAGCTGTCTAGACAACATCTATTACTCAGGTTATTCATTCACAGTCTAAAAAGGGGGAAAATAAGATCTTTTGTTTCCATTATGGTGAGGAGGGACATATAGCCCCAGATTGTTTTGCTACACCAAAGACAGCACAGTCTTTATCTATCTCCTCAATGAAACCTTCTAGTCCATGTGCTATTGTAGACAAGGGCAAGTGAGTATAAATCTAAAACTGATGCAGATTATACCAAACAAATCAGTTATTACTCAATTTCCCACATCATTGCCAAAATCACTCCAGGTACTCCTAGTACTCAGTTGGTCATTTTTCTCTCGGAAAAAAATTGGAAAATGTATAAATAGGGAAAAACAAATATAAGGGTTTTGGGCCTCCTAGTATTTATTGTGTTCAGTAAATTATACAAAATTGCCCAGAAATGAAGCTAATAAAGGAAAAGCAGTTAAAGGGCTATAGGGTGCAGATGTTTCAGCTATTGCTCAGCATCACTGGCCTGAAACATGGTCTCTGGATGTGGCCACTATGGATTTACCAGGGTTAGGCAACGTTTCTTACCCTAGCAGAAGTGCTAAATTGCTAACTTGGAGAGATATAAAAGGTCATTCTAGATATTGTTCTCCTTATGTCCTCCCCCTTATATGAGTCAATCAATGGTGTTGTAACGTATTACAGGGTAGGGAACACGGTGGCTCATGAGATGTTACAACAAGATTTCTGCCCTAATCAAGTGTTTGGTAAAAACACTCAAGGAAAAAAAAAATAAAACTTTAGGCATAGGCCATTTTCAGGAGGGTCTTCAATTTCTTTTCCAACTCCACAGATGACATCCAAGTGGCCCCTAACTCAGGAAAAGATCATAATAGCTTATACTCTGGTTGAGGAACAACTGATGGCAGGGCACCTAAAACATTCCAATAGTCCTTAGAATAGTCCAATTTTTATAATTTTTAAAAAAAGATCAAAAAGTGGAGATTGCTACAGGACTTGTGAGCAGTCAGTCACACCATGGAACCAATGGGAGCACTGCAACACAGAGGCTCAGTCCCACCTACACACATTTGATCAATTTTCTGGCTTCCTGAAGCTCCAAACACTGCCCAGCTGGTGGGAGCTGTTTTTGCAGAAGACTCTGCCAGACATCAGGGACCAGCACTGTTACATACAAGGGTGACCAAAAACTATGGTGAGTGCTTAAATGAAAGCAAACCTCCCATAGTAGAGGACACATTGCCAAAATAAGCAGAGAAGGATGCTCCAGGGAAGAAAGGTGGCCTGAGTACCATGAGTGGTTTCATGCAATGGGTCTTGGTGCAGGACACTTTAAAAATTTAAACATTCCAAACACTTTTGATCACTAAGCACCAACCAACTGTTTATGGCAATTTCTGTCAAATAAAAGCAGGGGGAGGATTTTGAGGGAGGCCCAGTGCAATGTATGTTTTACTGTATCAATTTTTTAAAAATGGAAGCCTTCACCATATTGTCGATCACACCTGGCATGGGAATCCTGGCAGTGGTCAGCCTGGAGAGGGAGGACATGCAGAGAGAAGCCAGGTGCCCATGAGAGCAGAGAGAGCCTGTGCCCCAGGTCCCTGCTCAGTGTGCCTGCCTGCCTCTGTCATGGGAGGGCCACAGGGACATGGTCACATAGCTTCTGGGACCTTGCTTGGCCCCTCTCCCTGTCCTAGGCTCAAGTACTGTCCTGAGCTGTTACAGCCCTTCCAAGGTAATCAGTCTGGGGACATCACCTGGCCAGGGCTGGGGGACCTGGAATTAACTGGGTCCTGCTTGCTGTAACTTGGGGCCTTAGAGCTGAGAACTGTATGTCTTGGAGACCAGCATTGTGGAAGGCTGTCCCCTGCTGGAACCCTGGGAAAAGAGTAGGGCATTGGAGGAGGGGGTGAGGGGCAGGGCAAGGGACCACCTGGGACCCCCCACATGCAGCAGGGAAAACTCACAACCCAAAACAGCTCAGCAGGAAACCTAGATGCTCTGGAGGGGGCCAGGTGACTGAGTCCATCCAGGTCAGAGGGTGCCTGTGTCAGGGTGCATCACAAGTGCAGCCTACTCACCCACTCACCTAGCAAGCTCGGGCCAATCCCTGAAGCACTGAACACTGAGTGCGAGCAGAAAGTTTGATACAAAATATTTTATTAGTAGTCTTTACTTCTGAGAAGTATCTAAGCTTCTGTTCATACATTCTGCATCTCCTCTGGGCTTTGCTTTATTTTCTGTCCTGTTCCCATGTAGCTGGTGGGCACTGGATAAGAGGTCCAGAGAATTTTCCTCCCATGGGTACTATCGACACAGGCACAAAAGGAGGGGAAGCTCACTTTCATTCTTGGAGGTTGGGGTGGTGAGGGCTGAGGGGCTGGCGTGTCACAGAGATGAAGCCACCCCCCCCCCAATAACAAACATCTCAGAGTAGCTCTGCGCGCGCGTGCACACACACACACACACACGCACGCACGCATGCCCAACAGCTGGCCAGGTGGTTGTGCTAGTAGGCTGAGACCAGGCAGGCCCATGATGAGAGATAGAGTTAGCCTCAGATGACACCCTTTTCCATACACAGGCGGGTACTGCTGACCACTGTGGCCATTTGGCTGGTGACTGAACTGGGAGCTGGTTAACTCCCTCTACCCTCCCAGCTCTGGGACACAGGCACACAGCCACTCCTCTCCTGTCCCAGCATCCCTGGCCTGCCAGGTGAGGACAGCCAACCAGCCTGGAGAGAGGAGGTAGGTCAGGGGGGCCTGGAGAGAGGAGACGGGCATGCTTGGCAGGCAGCGGTGAAGGAAGTTCCTTTCCAGGCAGAACCCAAGCACCCCTAGTCTTTTTCTCCCTCCTTCAAGTGCACTCCCTGGGCTGCAGCTTTTTCTGAGAATGTTGGGGAGGTAGGTGCATGGCCACCCAGCTTTCATGCTTCCTTTCACTAGGCTCTTAGAGGAAGAGGTACCCAGAGGTGTCAGACTGTGGAGTCTGGGTCTCCACCCCAGAGGAGGGAGCAGAACTCACTACTTGCTCTCTTCAAGGTGGTTCAGGAATCAGGGTGGATGACTGCATGGGTGCCACTAGAAAAAGCAAGGAGCGGCCTGAAAACCCAGGTGAGAGCACTGGAACCGGAGCAGCAAAGGAGGAGGGAGCCACATCCCGGGGGCCTTGGTCCTGTGGAAGAGATCCCTGGGCTACCCACACCCTTGCATGGCAGCCAGGCCTCATGCGGACCCCAGAGAGAAGCAACAGTGCCAGCCTGAGGGGCCACCTCTGCATCATTATCTGCTCAAGTCAGTGATCTCTAAAAACTGACCCATGACCCCATCTGGGCCACTGGCCCTCGTGTCCTGTGATGGGACTTTTGGGAGAGCCTGGCCAGGCCTTCCATTATGCAGGGTGAGAATAATCTGCCTGCTGTGGAAAGTGGGGTGGTCAGCGTGGCTTCCTACAGAAAGGTTTCCACAAGGGCTGAGGTGCTCCGGAGCTCAGTGCCATGCAGAGGTTTTCTGCTGTTTGTGTCTTCAGAATAGCAATGTAGCTCCCCAGGGCAGGGTGCCTGGGGAGGTGGCCACAGACCACAGCCCCATAACAATAGGCCACATGAAGTGCAAAGGCTTGGGGTGGGCTTCTTCCAATGCGGATCTCAAGCAAGGACGTCTCTTGGCACTTTCTAGCTGTGCATTTCTCTAGAGATTGCTGTGTTGGACTTCCCTGTGCATTGCGATCACATTTGAAGTTAAATCAAGAATTTATTTATAAAGGCTAAGTTGGACCCTGGTTAAAAACTGAATCTAAGGCAATCTTCTATTTGTATAGAACAAGCAAGCTTAACAGTACATTTTAATAGAGATTTCAACTATTTTTGCTAAAAAAAAAAAGGAAAAGAAAAAGAAAAAAGATCCAGGAGTGAAAAAATAAATAAAAAGAAATCTCTCTAAGCATTTTTAAAGTCAAATCCACACACACAGTCAATGTTGGACCCTTTGCACTTGGCACGTGTAGGAAATGAAGGCCTTGGGAAGCTCGGAGCCCTGCACCGCTGGAGACTCCCTTGAGCGGGGTCTAGTGCAGTATTTACAGATGGGGAAACTGTAGCTCAAGGGAGATCTGCTGATCTGCCACAAAGGGCAGACTCTCAAGGAACACCATGATGTTAGGGTCATGATGTCCTAGAAAAAGGAGGCAACTCTTTTTCCAAACATGACCCAGTTGGCACCACCTGTCCCCTCCAGCGGCCCAGGTCCCTCCTGCAGCTCTGGCTGGCCCAAGGCTCTAGGGTCCTGCTCAAACCTTCCCCAAGCTCAGCTTCTCAAGTGCAGTGGAGGTAGTTGATGTGATAGATGAGGAAAGAAAATATTCAAAAATCAACTGGGCTGATCTGATCTGCATGATTTTTTTTTTTTTCTTTTTTAGGCGAAATGAAGGTGGTCAGAAATGGAAGAAACCATCTACTTTTGTAAAATAAGAAGTGGGTGGAAAAGAAAATGGCATGAAAGTGTTGGCCAATTTCATCTGAGAACTGTGTGTGGGACTCTGAGGGACTTCCACATCCCAGTGTGGGCAGTGGTGCTGTTGCCCTCCCAGGAGCCTGCATCCAACTACTCACACCTTCTGCCTGGAAACAAGACCAACTAAGATCTGAATTCCTCTATCTCTGAACACAGTACTTTGTTTGCCCTGAACACAGTACATTCTTTGCCCTGAACATATCCTCCCCAAGTGCTAAAAAGATACACTTTCTTAAAAAGAGTGAAATTTATCGACTTTTGGTTCTGAAAGTGACTTCATCAGAAAAGAGGAACTTTAGAAAGAAAACCAGGAGAAAGAAGCCACAACATGGACCACACCTTGCTCAGCTCAGGCTTTCTGCCCCCCACCACACGGGCTTCCCACAAGACCCTCACAGAAGTTGTCCTGGCTCTCTGTCCAGGACTCCTATCACCTCCACAGTAGTTCAAAATTTACTGAGGAAGCCTCTTGTCACCATCTGTGTTGCAGTTTTAAATTCTGCCCCAGTTTGTGGTGCTTTAAATGCTGCATGTAAAAATAAAACAAACCTTTCTACATCTTCCTAGTTAAAGCTAGAAAAGGCAGTGAGAGAATATCCAACCCAGGTGGGTGCAGAAGCTGGGTGCTGGAGCCCCCGACCGGCTGGCTCCCAGGGTGGGGTCAGAAGAGTCCCTGGGTCGCTGGATACAGGTGAGCAGCTGCCACTTGGCAATGCCCTCAGCCACCATGTGAGATGTTCCTCCTTGCAGGCATTGGCTGTTTTACCTCTCAGCCCGGATTTTGTACCTCAGCACAAAATAGGCAATGAGGCGCAGGGAGATGAAGAAAATCCCCAGCACAATGAAGTCTAGGTAGAGCTTGGCATTCTCCACATCCAGCTCCCGCAAGATGGCCTCCGACTTCTGAAAATGGCAGGTCTCGTCAATGTCACAGTGCAGGTCTTCTCGGTCCAAGCCATAGATGGACAGAATGACGCCCTCAAAGCCATACCTGGGGGGATAGTGCTGGGCATGAGAGGACCATCTTATGAAGGCTGGGTTTCTGCACAGCGCTGGCCCAGCCAGTCTCTTCCTGCCTGCTGTGTTTGAGATCTGGATATCCTCCAAAGCACCCCGTGCTCATAGGAGGGGCTTGGAGAGGGGACTGGATTATTAGAGTCACAGCTGATACGCTCTGAGGAGGGTGTGGAGGAAGGAGGTAGTCACTGGAAGCATGGCCTGGAAGGGCCCACATGCCCTCTGCTTCCTGCCTTCCATGGTGAGCAGCTCTCCTCCTGCAGGCCGTTCCCCATCCCCCTCGCATGCTGCCCTGCCTCGGAGCCTTCTGACCACAGACTGGAACGTCTGAATCCATGAACCAAAACAAGCCTCTCCCTTAAGCTGTGGGTGTCAGGTGCGCTGTCCCAACGTAAAGGGGAGGGACTAAGAGCCCAAGAGCTTTCTTCCTTAGACATTTCCTCACCTCTCCATACCTTCCTAAGACAGTGGTAAGAAGGTTCTAAGACCTTCCTATGCCAGGCGTGCCATGTGGACATGTGGAGCCCTCACTGTCAGAATGTGAGCCAACTCACCCCAGCATCTGGGTCTCTGATAGTAGTTGACCTTCTAAACACTTTGGTGTTTAGGATTCATTCCAGTGTTGGCACTTCGAGATTAGTAAGGGGGTTTGGGGTTGCCATTTGGATGGTTGGTCTCTAACAGGTGCACTTCTCACAGCTGGATGTAACAGAGGGTAGACATCCTGGCAGGCACACAGGAGTATTGATGTAAAGCACCGGTGCACCCTTTGCCCTTCTGTTTCAGCCTTGCTTCGGCAGAACCCAAACACCAATTTTTGGAATGAGCACCCAGGTCTCCCATTTAGGTGCTGAAGGGCATGCAGACCATGTAGCCCAGGGTTGGGACTCTGTGTGACTGTGTGCTGGCCCAGTCTACCTGGGTCTCAAGTGACGATCCAGGAAAGCCGTGCTTATGCCCATCTGCATGCTGCAAGGGTGGGAGGAGCAGCATGCAGAGACATCCTGCATAAGCCCAGAGGTGGAGGTCCTAAGGCTCTAGAACACCCTTGTGCCAGGGCATGGGATGTTAAAGAATGGCTTGCTTCTCATTGGATTTTTTATTCAAGTTTTACAAAGAATCGGGGTCTTGTTATAGCCCATTTCACATGAAATATGGAAACAATACCATGTAGGGCAGTTCCGGGATAGCTCTCCCGGGTGCTGTGGGGTGCACAGCAGTAGCAAAAATGCAGAAGGTGTCAACAGCCCTCTCCACATGTCCATGTGGTCCACATGTACCGTGCTGAAGGCCAAGTAGCAGATTGTGCATGCATCAGCCCCAAACACCGTGCCCCCTCTGCCCCACGAGGCCCTTCCAGCTACCTGACATAGGAGATGTAGGACATCCACTGCAGGTACGTAGGGATGGTGTCAAAGCTGACGAAGAACCCAGAGAATAGGAGGACTGGGATGGCTGTCACGGGACCCACAAATGTCGCCACCTGGAGTGGATCAGGGACACAAACAGACCTTGCTAGAGGGGGTGGGTGGGTCCAACTGCACATTTTGCTCAGGTGGCCCTGGGGGTAGTCACTGTCTTCTGTGAGACAGTCCTGCAGGGCAGCAGTGATCACTTGCCTAGCAGGCATTTGGCTCTGGGTTCTCTTCCCAGCTCCAGGAAAAGACAGCTATCCCACCCACCCTGGCCATGGGCTCCCTCCTACAGGCCAGCCGAGCTGTGGGGCCTCCATCCTGGAGGTCCAAATCTTGGGCAAGTGGACAAGGGGTGGGGTCTCAGGGAGGAGCCAGGGCCCCTCTGGGCTACAGTGACCACTGGCATCAGGTGGGAGCCACATACCTGCAGGGATGTGGAGGCGGCGCCTATCAGCAGGCCCAGGGACTGCGCCACAAGAGAGGTCATGGTGCCCAGTGCTGCGAAGAGCACGAAGCGCACAGCGTCTGATGGCTGTGATGTCATCCAGTACACGATGCTACAGTAGGCCACGGGGAATAGGATCTAGGGACACAGAGCCCATGAGCCCCAGCTGTGCCCCCAGAGACTCCTCTCCTGGAAACTCCCAAGCCCGCCTCTCTCTGAGAGCATGGCCCACGCACCTGGAAGGGGACATCAGCCATGGTCTTGGCCAAGTAGTAGGCCTTCAGGCTGTACCAGTAGTTCAGGTGCTCTCTCAGGAAGACGCCCATCTCCAGGGGGACTAGAGTGGGAGTGAAGAAGAGGGGTCAGTGCACCCCAGCAGCTGCCGACACTCTCATGCCTGAACTGTCTGCCATGAGACGTGGTCCTGGGCAGGGTGGCCGTGTGGCCCAGCAGTGAGTGCCTGCCACATAGGTTCCCATGCCCAGCACCTCAAAAGACTGAGCAGCCCAGTTGAGGCCTGCACTGTAGCAGGGTCTCAGAATACTCAGCCAGAATGAAAACATGACAGACTCCTCATCTGATAAGAATCTGGAAACGCTAGCCTGATGGGGCTCACCTGTCATCCCAGCATTCTGGCAGGCTGAGACAGGAAAATCATAAATTTGAGCCCAGGCTGGGCAATTTAGTGGCTGAGTGAGACCCTGCCTCAAATTTTGAAAAATAAAGGATGGGCAATGAATCTCAGTGTGAAGATGCTGGGTTTAATTCCTAGGGCTAAAACAAACAAACAAATAAACAAATAAACACAAAGCCCCCCGAAAAAAAAAAAAATGACCACAGACAGACTTCTGGGAGTGGGGATAGTAGGGCTAATATGTCCTCCAGCTGGCCAGCAGAAATAAGGGTTGCTGTTCTGGCAGCCTTAGAAAGCGCCTGCCTGCCTGTCTCTACCCCACTGACGGTCTTTCCTGGGTGTATGTGTATTTTCTTGTCTAACACTGAATACAGCAAGACCTGCTTTGTTACCACAAAGAGCAAACTGGAAAATGTAAGGCACCATGTTCCGGAACCTCATTTGCTGGTGAAGGTTTGGCCCAGCCCCCTGCCCCAGCCCACATGGTCACTCACAAGTCAGTACAGTGGGCATGAGGGCGGCGAACATCAGGAACAGCATGGAGAAGAAGAGGAAGCCGGAGTTGCTCAGGACCTTCTTGGCCTCGTTGCCAATGCCCAGGTAGAGCAGGCCAATAAGGAGGCCGATGCCAATGTGTGAGGTGATACGCAGGTGTGTAAGGACCTGGGATAGACATGGCTCTTACCTGGTGCCTGTGTGGCCCAAACAGGGTTGGGGAGCATCTGCCCCCACTTGCATCCCTGCCAATCTCAGGCTCTGCCCTTCCAGGTAGTCACTCACAGCAAGCCACATCATGTACACATGCAAATGTATGTGTGTGTACGTGTGTGCACATGCACACACACACACATACACACAGAGCGTGCTTTTAGTGCTGTTAAGAGCTGTTGATATTTTTCACTGAACCTTTTTTTTTTGTCTTTTTGAGACAGGGTCTCGTTATGCAGTTGAGGCTGGTCCTGAGCTCACTTTTGTAGCCCAGGCTGGTCTCGAACTCGCACCAATACTCCTGCCTCAGCCTCCCAAGTGCTGGGATTACAGGCATGAGCCACCACGCCCGGCTTCACTGAACCTTTAACACTGGTGAACAGGGAAGTGTCCCCAGCATGGGGCAGCGGACACATCAGTGGCCACACTGCAGGTGCTGCCCTGGGTTGGGATGAGCCCTTCTAGGTGCAGTGGGCCTTTCAGCTTTGGTCCTGGAGGCCACCTGGACACTGGTTCTCACAGGCCAGTGGCCAGGCTGTCCAGTATAGGGTGGCATTTTTAGGGGGCCTTAGCACCTCTCCTTGAGAGGTCAAGGCTGTGTCCACCACACAAGCTATTCCTCTATCCCAGTCCCAACCAAGCCCCAGCCTCCACTCCAACGGCTGTACTGAGAGCTGTCCCCACACCCAGCAATGAGCGACTTGAGCCCAAAGGCCCCAGCGCAGCCTTACCGAGTCCCGCATGATGCTGAGGAAGGTCCTCTTGAAGAGGATGCAGAACTGCGTGAGGCAGCTGGCTGAGAAGCTGTGGCAACCTTCCATGGAGGCTGAGTCCTGGGACATAGAGAGGGGGTGCTGAGGCTCCCACATGGCATCCTCCGTGCACAAACAGTGCCCGCACAGTGGGCACAAGGCCCGGCGAGTCGCCATCCCAGGGCCGGGGATCTGCATTACCTTTCTGAACCCCTTTAATGGTTTTGGCTGCTTTACCTCTTCAGAGGGCCGGTGCCAAAGGAAGGGGTTCACCTCGGCCTCGCCTGAGAGGTCTCTCTTGTAGTCAGCATCGCACATGCCCTCCCGCACGGCTCTGACCAGGCGGCCATTCTGGTCACCATACTCGCCGGATGCCACCTCCATGACTGTGGGGACAGTGAGAAGGAATTGTAGGGCTGGGAAGCTAGCTCAGTAGAATAAACACTTGCTTGGCAAGCGCAAGGTCCTGAGTTCAATCCCCAATACTGCCAGAGAGAGAGAAGGAATCACGCCAATATCCACAGAAGACGGACTGTGATGGCTTCTGCGCTCACAGAGCCTCTGGCATTCGTCCCATCCTGCCCCAGGGTCCACAGCCCTCACTGGCCCCTTATCCTCTCCCCTAACCTGTGCTTTGGGTCTTCCCAGCTCATCCTCAGCTAATTTCCCTGCTTAGCAGCACTTGTGGCACCAATCCCTTCTCTAGGGAGCAAATGTGCAGCTGTCAGCCGGAACTTCCCCACGGCTTCTAAATGTGCCCAGGCCTTGGCCCTAGGCAGAGCCCTCCTGAATCTCACCTTTCTCCTCATCGGAGCCTGCTCCTTGAGATTGAAAAGCAATATCAACTGGATGTGGTGGCACACACTACACACCTGTCATGCTGGCACTCTGGAAGGCTAAGGCAAGAAGATCCCGAGTCCCAGCCCAGCAGAGGCAACTTAAGATTGAGTGAGACCCTTCTTAAAATTAAAAAGGGGCCTGGAAATGGAGTTCAGTGCAAAGACTCTGGGTTCAATCCTCGGCACAGAAGAACAAATCATCCCCCAGAAACACATGGCATGAACACAATTTGGGAAATGACAGAGTAGAAAATAATGGAATTCTGGGAAGAGTGTACTCAGAATTGCAATGGACTGTGTAGGGTTGATGTGGGGGGACACCCACAAGTCTGAGGTGCCTCGGCCTCAGGCAAGTTCTCAGAGGAGGTTAGTCCTGGGTCCTGAGATGAGCTTTTCCTTGCTGCACCTAAACCTAGTGACTGCTGTCCCAGCTGGGGCAGAGGACACAGGTGGATGAAGCTGTGTGCAAAGTGAAAGTTCTTTCTCATGCTGTCTGTGGGGCACTCAAGCAAATCCCCCACCAGTGGCAGAGCCACTCAAACGCCAGGATGCAGGAAAGGCTCTCCCTGGTCCTCACCGAAATCTGCAGGGTTGTGGTAGGTGGGGCAGTTCAGACCCAAGTCCCGCAGGTAGGGCACGAGGTTGGAGACCTTCCCCCGGTACACGCACTGCCCTTGACTCAATACGTATAGCTGGGGGTGGAAAGAGGATCGTGTTAACTCAGGCCTTGCTTGGCAAAGAACAGGAGTGCCTGCTTGCTCAGTCAGTCATCAGTCAGTCAGTCAGTCAGTCAGTCAAACTGATCTGTCAGTCCATCCATTGACCAGACACTGGGGAACCAAGAAAGATGTGAATACCCAGGTCTGGTGTTCCTGGGCCACCCCAGCCTGGAGTAGGGGCCTGGTGGAAGTCTGGGTGGGGTTCTCCAGGGGGACCTGCAGCCACGCACCTGGTCAAAGAGCTCGAAGAGCTTGGCACTGGGCTGATGGATGGTGCAGACGATGGAGCGGCCACCCTGGGCCAGCCCTTTCATTAGAGATACCACTTGGAAGCAGGATGCACTATCCAGGCCGCTGCAAATCAAGGGTACTGTGAGACAGGATGTGGCCCAGAGTCCCCATTGCCCATCTTGCCTACTACATAGTGGGGACAGTGGGCCTCCCAGAGCAAAGGGCCCCAGCACAGCCTGTACACAGACCCTGGGAACGAGCACAGGCTCCCACTGGCCTTGGCAGGAGAGGGCTGTTCTTTTGAATGAGGGCCCCAGTTCCCACCCCACCTGGGGCTACGGTGGAGGCCTCTAGGGTAGCAGCAGGCTGCAGTGGGCTCACTCCACCAGGCACTTCTGGACATCCTGCCTTCCTCCCACAGCTCTGGCTGGCTTGGGCAGACCTCTCTTTCCCTGCCCTTCCTCAGCACTCCTCCTTCTCCATATCTGTTCCCCACTTCACAGCCACTAGGCAAGGGGATGAGTATAGGCCAGAGCCCTATTGAGCTTGCTCCTCCAGGACAGTCAATACTGAGCAGGAGGGAAGCAAGGAAGGAAGAAAGAAAGAAAGAAAGGGAGAAAGGAAGAAGGAAGGACTGTTTATTTGCAGTACTGGGTATTGAAATGAATACCCAGTACTCTAGATTGAATTATATCCCCAGCCCTCTTTTAATTTTTATTTTGAGATAGCATCTTACTAAGCTATTAAGTTGTCCACAGAACATTCAAACCTGCAAGCCTCCTGTCTCAGCCTCCCAGAGTGCTTTGGTCACAGGTATGTGCACCACCACAGCCAGTGACCCAGGGGTACTTTTAAGGGTTCTCTGCAGTCACTTTCTAAAATATCCTATGGAACCTGCCATGCACTGAGCACAGGGATGGGCTGAAGGCTACAGAAGCACAGGTCTGACCCTGAAGGCCACAGCATGCTGAGAACCCCGCTGGAACCTGCCCAGGTGAACAGTCAGGCAGGCGGAAGCTGCTGAGGAGCAGCCAGTGCTGCCCCTGTTGGAATGTGTGGTGGCCCCAAGCAGAGCTGGAGCCCACAAGAAGGTGTCAGGGCTCAGGTATGGACTGTGGAGCATGTCCATTTGTTCTCACATGGGCTGGCTCCTGAGGTGGAGGCCAAGCTGGGATCTCATAAGTGGAAACTGCACTCCAGAACTGGAGTGCTATAAGCCCCACAAGGTCCTCTGTGTCCCAAGATGATCACTACCCCAGTACAAAGCAGAAGCTAGAACAAAAGTGAGTTTTTCATAGCATGTTTTGGGGGGTACAGTTAGAACTGTAACCTGAGTGATCTCAGGGTGAGTGGGTCCAGGAAGAGGTAGACAGGGTCCAGGGACATTTCCCCAGTCTATGTCCTCATGGTAGTATGTATATACCTGTCATCCCAGCACTGTGAGAGGCTGAAGCAGGAGGATCGCAGGTTCAAGCTGAGCCTAGGCAATGACTTAGCAAGATCTTTTCTCAAAACATAAATTAAAATTTGAAAAGGGCTGGAGATGTTGCTTGGTATGAAGGCCACAGGTTCAATTCCTAGTACTGCCTCGCCTCCAAAATAAAATCTCAGCCGTACTGCAGGGGCTGAGCACACACATGTCCTCAAGCTCCACTGCCCTGAGAGGATGACACTGTGAATGGAACACACCCACAATATCCACACCACCCGAGGCCACATCAGAATGACAGGGCCACCTGTAGGAACCAAAAGTCACAGGGGCTCTTGGCTGCCCTCCAGTCACGGTGCATGCACAGGCAGCCCACAGACCCAGGTACCTGGTGGGTTCATCAAAGAACATGACTGGTGGGTTGTTAACCAGCTCCAAGGCGATGGCCAGGCGCTTCCGCTGGCCGCCCGACAGGCTCCCAGTCCGTGTGTGAGCGCAGGACAGCAGGCCCAGTGCTGTCAGGATCTCCTTTACCTGAGGACAGTGGAGCCAAGTCCCCATCAGGGGCTGTCCTCCCAGCCTCACTGACCATGCTTCTCACCCTGCTTGTCACTCCTCATGGCCCAACCCGGGGCTGCACATGCCAGGGCATTGCAAGCCCATAGTCCTGAGTTGGGCCAGGAGGGTGGCACCACCCAGAGGCCAAGAAGCAGTTGGGGAGTTAGACTTGCCCCTGGCTTGTAACCTGACACTGGGCATGGGCCACTTCTGAGCCTACCCCAGCACTCCACACAGAGGAGGCCTCTGGTAAGCAGCTGACCAAGGAATGGGCAGTGGACACAAGTGGATGGACAGTGGTGACTCTTCTCTTACTCCTTCCTTTCTTCCATTCACTCTTCCTTTGCAGTACTAGAGACAGCATGCAGTCCTCCTGCCTCAGCCTCCCACAGCGCCAAGATTATAGGCTTGTGCTACCACACTCAGCTTACATCAGGGTTCTGAGTGAAACAGAGGGCCTCTATGAGCATTAAACAGTGTGTACAAACTAGCCACAGCAAGTGTGCTCTCAAAGTGTACATCATGGATGCTGTCGTCACTCACTGAGACCCCTGCGGACTGTTGTCCCTGCAGGCTCACAACCAAGTGAGCCAGGCCTGCTGGAAGTCACCTTGCTGCATGGACACAGGAAAAGGGCCTTGGATGCTGCTGGCAATGAAGAAACCTGTGGGTTGACAGCAGCAGGGCTAGCCCAGGCCTGGCCCAGGATGCAGGCCTACCACTGAGACAGCGCCACTGTGCACAGAGTCGCCCCACCAGCCTGAACAATGTGCCTTCTGGAAACGGGGCTGCTGTGGGGCCAGCTGGTCCCTCATGGCTTCCATGGAGCAGGCCTGAGGGAGGTAGAGGCTGGGTCAACTGGCAGCTCCCCGCCAGGGCCCTCCCTGGAGACAGAGCCTTGGATCTCCCTGCAGGATCCACCAGGCCTGAACCTGCCCCTGGCAGCCAATGCAGGTCCCTGGGGGCCATGGCCAGTGGACCCCAGGCCAGCCATTTCTCCAGGGAAATGAACTCATCAAAAGTAGGAGGGAGAGACTCACAGGGTAAAAGTTTCCACTCTGAACTTATGCATTATTTAAGCATGGTCAGGACAAAAGGCAGTTTAGGGAACATAAAGAGCCAGAGCACTGGGTCTGCATGGGTCACTAGGTTCAGTGTGGGGCTGGAGACTTGGATGCCAATTTTCCCACAGCCTCAACCCAGAACCATCACCTCCTCTTTGGAGTGCCCCATGGTGGCTTTCGGGAAGGGCCAGGAGGGGGCAGTGGCGAGCAGCGCTTGCTTTGCAGTGCTTTCTCTGTACTTGGTTTTCCCAGCAGGAGGCTCCCAGGGTCAGGGTTTGCCTTGACCAGTCGCCCAGGCAGCAGGGTTTCTCTGCTGTCCCAGCTCAGTCCACAAATGCAGAACATCCCTGACCACCAGTGCGCTGGCACAAAGGTGCCAGTGATGAAGCCACTGTGGGTCCCTGTCTTGCTGTCTGCCCTTCCACATCTGCAAGGCCTGGCCTGCATTTCCAAATTGGTTTTGTTTTAAAAGGGACTCAGAGGGAATAAACGAGGGGCTTGTTTGTTTTTATACATTTTTCTAGACAAACAAAAAATTCTATGACGGCCTACCTGAGGCCTCCCTGGGGGGCCTTGCTGTCTGGGGATGAGTAGTGTGGCTCCAACCCAGCTCCCAGGGACCAGGGAAAAGGCTCAGGTGCCTTTTCTAAGAATGATAGCACACGCTGTCTGCCTGTCTGCAGGAGCACCCTTTCCTCATGCTTCTAGGAGGCATTAGCACCTCCTCTAATTATGCAGGGGTGGCCAGGGTCAGCTGGTGGGGCCCAGACACTGCTGAACCCTGCTGAGTCCTATAGGCAGGCTCTTGGGAAGGCGGGGCATGGCTGCCACACTCACCATGGCCGTGTGCTGGCTGGCACAACCCAGCTCACAGCGAGCACCTGAGAAGATGCTTCCCAGCTTTTTAACCCCTCC
Source organism: Myocastor coypus (assembly GCA_004027025.1). Lineage (NCBI taxonomy): Eukaryota > Metazoa > Chordata > Mammalia > Rodentia > Myocastoridae > Myocastor > Myocastor coypus. The sequence goes on from PVJA010005723.1 coordinate 35,935, forward strand.
CTGCGCTCACAAGAGTCCTGTGGGGCTCAGACTGAGAGACATCATGCCAGGTACACCACACCTCTGACTATTGCCCACCAGGCCTCATAACCCTAGTGAGACAGCAGTTTGGCAGCTAGAGGTGCAAGGTGTCAGGAGTTCTGGGGGTCAGGGCTCCCCCAGCACTCAGCTCTGCTCCCCTGTGATTCTCTGTGTAGCTCTACTCTGTTACTCATACCATGTGAGGCCTTGGTCTGGGCCCAAAGGCCCAGTGGCTGTTTCCATGGCTTCTGGCTGCTTCTCTCTGAGATGGCTGTGGGATGCACCTGGGTTACAGTTCTATTCCATGGAGGACAGAGATGGGGGCAGCCAGGCATAAAAGGAACCCTGGGGCCACCACAGTCCACTGGCCAATTGGCAGCAGCTACTTTCAGCTGTCCAAAAGGAAAGAGCTTCACCCTAAGGTGTCTTGGTCTTGTGGGAGCAGAGACTTTTTGGGAGAGGAGCCAAGGGCAGCAGTGGTGGGGCTGACCCCAGAGAGTACCAGGCAGCACATAGTCACTCCAGCAAGGCCTGTGCCAGTGCCCAGGTTACTGCAGCCTCCCAGGATGACTTTGTGCTGACATCTCCTTTCTCTACTCTCCCTCATGCTCAGTGCAAAGGGCTTTATTTGATGTCCACTGCCTCAGTTAGCACAGGCCACTGTGACAAAGAGCCCCGCCCTGGGCAACACCTGTAGAGGCCTGGCTCATCTTACAGAAGCTGAGGGCTGTGATCAGAGTGCTGCCGGGGCCAGTCCCTCTGGCCCCCTCTCTCCCTGGCTGGCAGATGGGGTTTTCTCTCTGTACCCCTCAGGGTCTGCTCCTGTGTGCATGCCCTGACTTCCTCTTCTCATGGGGACATGGTCACATTGAGCAGGATCACTACACTCCCACTCTTCACCTGAGCCAGTCTTGGAAGGATCCCATCTCCACAGTGGGGCTATGAGTGACCAGGTTGCCAGCGCAGTCTCTGTGCCTCAGACAAGGGCCACACCCATTCATGACCCCCACACTTTCTATATCTCCTCTGCCCTGGGTTCAAGTAGCCCACTTTCTTGCTTTCAATCTCAGAATAAAAGAATTCCATGGGCAATGTCTTTTCTAGTAGCAAGGAGCCTGGATGCAAGTTTCTGGTACTCACACTGTGCATATCCTGCTTGGTGGGTGCAGAGAGGAAGGAAGGCGAAGGAGCCTTAAAGTTGCCCAGTGCTTTTTTCCATACAAGAAGAATTTAAATTTGCTTACTAGTGACTATTCTCTACAGTAGGGAAGGAGAAAATGGCACAAGTAGCACAGCATTGAATATGTCCTCAGCAGATGCAGCTGCACACCACTGACCGTGGGATCTGACACTAGACCCTTCCACTGCAGGATGGACCTGTCCCTTGGCTGCATGGTCAAGGCCCTGAGAGGGCATCTGCAGAAAAGCTATTCTATAAGTGGGATTTCAACAAATTCATCTTCTGCTGAAAACTGCAGCAGCGCTAGCAGGTGGCTATGGACAAGGAAGCCAGTTGGGCTTCCCTGGGTCTGGGTGTCCACTGACTGGTTGCCTGGACTGTGCTTTAAGGGGCTCCCGCTCAGGATGCCACCTGCACCCTTCCTGTTTGCCACGAATTTAAGGAACCAGAAAAAGTGATAAATGGAATGAGAACATCCCAGTCATGCTGGAGCTTGTTTATTTATTTATTTTTTTTAAAGGCTGGTTAATAACATTCACGAGCCAAATTTATTTTGCTGTGTGTGTGGGTGGAGGCTGGTTATTTTTAAACCAACGACTAATCATCTCCATCGTCAGTGCTGCATGAAACAGAGTTTAATCTCAAGGGTGCACACTGTGATCTAAAAGTATCACACAGGTTTACATTTTGAAAAAATTTCTTCCAATAAAAGACATTGCCATGAAAACCCATCTCACTGAACACACTCATCCTGTGGTCCTGCCACTTTCTGCAGCAGCCTCAGCTCTAGGGTCCTCTTTCCTGAAGATCTTCAGTTGCTCTGTCCTGGCTGCCTTGATGTTCTGAATGGAGTCAAAACACTTCTCTTTAATGATCATTTTGACTTTAGAGGAGAGCCGGAAGCCCCAAAGTATCAGGTCCAACAAAGAAGGTGGATGAGAAGACAGTGCCGTGTTCTTACAAGCTGCTTTCTGTTGGGTGGTACTTGGGAGCAGCAGTCACTATATTTTTAATCTTCCTTCATAAAGTCACTCAGGAAAGAGGACTCCAGAGCTGCTGCAGAAAGTGGCCAGAGGGTGGGATATTGGAAGCGTGCTGGAAGAGGGAGGATTTTGTGCATTCAAGGCATTGTGTTTTTTCCTATAATTTCTTGATTCAAACATCCATTACATATTTCTATCACATCCTGTGTTAAACACTGACAGCACAGCACACATGTTCCCACCCTGAGGCTGCTATCTGCAGGCCACCTAAACACTGAGGGTGTGGCCTAAGAGTCAGAGCTGTGTCCCTGGGACTCCACAACCTGCAGCACACACCAAGATGACCCTGCCCCCTCACAAGCAAAATGAGAAGCAAGAACAAACTGGCAAACAAAAGCAGCTCTGAAAGCTTCCATGCCCTTCCAGAGGGAGGTCATGGCGTCCAGACATGTGTGGCCCCCAAGAGACACTCACCATCTCCTTTCTGCCTTCATCTTTCTCCTGTAACTTCAGGTGCGCAGACACCTGTGGAGACAAGGGCAATGGTGGATTCCTGTCAGAGCATGAGTCTCACAAGCCACAGCATAGGCCCATGACCTGACAGCTCCCAGAAACACAGAAGGTCCTGGCATCACCCCTGTGACTTGGTGGGGGCAGGGTTGGTCACAGAGAGTGGTGGGGTCCAAACCTGCTTCTTGGGTCTCAAGTGAGTGCTGTGCCACTCAAAGAGGAAGGACCCCAGGCACCCTGCACTTGAAAATGTGCCTGGAGGGACAGCAGAGCATACTTAGGAACTGCACATACCACTGGGAGATGGTAACTGCCCAGGGGGAGCTTCCACACTGCAGGGACTGGGAGGCACAGCACACCAGGAAGCCAGTTCCTGTTCTGCTTCATTTGCTGAGATGTTCTTTATCAGGAAAGCCCTGGGATGGCTTGCCCAGGAAAACCCAAGCGGGAGCCTGTGTCCCCAGCACACATCTGTGCCCTGCTCGCCCAGAACCCATAGTCTGGGGCTCACAGGGTGCCTCAGTTTCTTCCTCACCTGCCTCATCAATGAGGGACATTGCTGAAAGAGCCATGAAAGGCAGAGAATACAAGGCAAAACCTAACACCTCTGTAGACAGCTGTCTGTCAGGTGACACTGAGTGTCACTGCACAGTCTGCCCGGTGATGGTGAGAGGCAGAAGCAGCACATGTAAATGCACAACCGATGTTTGGTCAGCATAGTGGCCATCATCATTGCTACCTGGGAGACAGGACCTCACATGGATGAAAGTGCAACAGGCTCAAGTCAGAAGCAGTTCTCAAGGGCATTGCAGAGTTCCCCAAATCAGAGTCAAGTTGCACTTCACTTTGGAAATAGACATATTTCACCCAAAGTACCATCTGGTAACAAAACTGGGCAAGGCCACTGCAAAGGAATGCAGCGATTGAGCTAGAAAGTCAAGGCGATGTCTCCTGGCAGGGAACTGCCTTGTCCGTCCTTGCCCCACTGAGAGTGGGACTTGGGTCTCCCAGGATACAGATGTGATTCAGGGGCCAACAAGTGATGTATGAAGACAGCCTTTACCGCACACACAGAGCAGCCAAAGTTGGACCGGAGGACATTCCACCACAGGCTGCTTGTCCTAGTCTATCTGCAAATGCCTCCTAGTCCCGTGTCCCCCAGCATGGCACACAGGGCTGCACACTGCACTGTTTGGGCACAGAAGTATGCTCTGATGTACAGAACACTCAGTACTGGGATGATGAATGAGAACAGTTCTTCCCCCCCGCCCCCAGCCCTCTCTTCCTGGTCCCTGCAGATCACAAGAGAGCAGATCACGATGCTTGAAATCACAACCTGCAAGGTTGGGTGTGGTAGTGCATGCCTTTAATCCGAGCACTTAGGAGGCTGAGGCAGGAGGATCAGTGTGAGTTCAAGACCACCCTAGGCTACAAAAGTGAGCCCAAGGCCAGCCTAAACTGCATATTAAGACCCTGTCTCAAAAGGACAAAAAAAAAAAAAAAAAAGAGAAAAGAAAAGAAATCACAACTTGTTTCTCTTTTCTGAGCCAGGAATCCCTGGGAATGCTCCTGGCTGTCACACTCTGACATGCTGGAGAGGTGGCTTCACCCACCCAAGTCAGGAACACAGGTAAATCCCTCTCTGCTAATCCAACAGTGGCCCAGGCTCCACATCCCCTGTGCTACCTGGAGAGATATCACCTTGCAGGGGGTTTCATGCAATGGCAGGGAGAAGGCAGATCAGAGAGCCTATACTACATGCGCCTAGAAAGGAAGCTGGAGCTAGGGGCTGATCTGAGCAGAAGGGTTTCTGGGAGCTTCTACCTCTTGCAGTATGGCATCAGCGTGGGCTCTGCTGCTATGAGCTGGGTCCTGGTAATCAGAGCACAACTCAGCAGGGTTACTCTGGGGAAATGCACTGTCAGCTGCTACCTGGACAGTTCTGTGGCCCCAAAGGTAAGGATGTGTGTGACCATGGGATTTACCTATGGAGGACCCAAGAGAAGATTCTATGGGAAGAATTATGAGGTATGGCAGAGTTGTCACAAGGACATGTGCTGACAACATGGAGTGTCAATGAGATCCCTCTCCTCCCCTGCACCACCCTGTGCCCCATTCCAACCAGCCCTGTATTATCTGACTCCAAGTCCCCAAGTGACCAATGGCATCCTGAGAGCCTGTGCTTGCAGTGTGACTCCTGCAGGCTCCATCTCACACCCCTTTCCTGAGTTCACATAGCTGATGGCTGCAAGGGGACCCAGTGGGGACCCAGCCATCACTGGCTGCCTCCCTGCATCTGACAGTCAGAGGATGAGACTCTCAAGGTTTTCACTGGGACAGCTGATGGAAGGAAAGCTTCTCTACTTTTGGAGGAGGACTGGTTTCTGTAGAAACAATCATCAATGATTGCAGAGACCTGACTGCAACTGACAAGAAAGGTGCACTGAACTCAGGGACTGGGGGCTCTTTTCCATGTAGCTGTCCACATGGCAGGCCCCAGGGTGGCATATGCTGCAGGGAGGGCATCCAGGGCAGAGGAGTGTGGGCAGCGCAGGACTCACCATCATGGCCTCCTGCACAGTGAGGTGTGGCAGCAGCATGTCGTCCTGCATGATGTAGCAGGACACTTTCCGGAAGCAGCGCAGGTCCCGGGGCAGCCCGTTGATGAGGACTGAACCTTTCATGCCACTTTCCCTGTGGGGTGAGGACAGAGGAGGCCATCAGCACCACCTCTCCTGGCCTCACTTCTAGGCTAGCAGAGTAGTGACTGAGAGGTGGTCCTTCCAGTTCCTGCAGGGAGACCCAGAAGGGCTCTGCTGTCATCTGCCTGGAGACACCAAGATAAAGATGGGACCCCACCACCACCTACAAGCTCAACAGGTGAGTGCAATTCTGCCAAGGGGAAGGGACTGTATTTATCTGCCCACCTGACACAGGGTTGCTGTTGAATTCTCCCCTGGCCTGGCAGGGCTAAGATCTGAGGCTGCTTCCTCTTCCTCTGTTTGTGTGAGCATATATGCATACCTGTGTGTTACGGGGATGGAACCCCAGCCCTTTGTGATTTTTTATTTTGAGACAGGGTCTCTCTAAGTTGCTCAGTGGCCCAAGGTGGGCTCAAACTTGTGATCTGCTTGCCTGTGCTGCCCAGAGCCCTGGGATGACAGGTGTATACCACCATGCCCTGCTAATAGATACTCACCATCAAGTTTCATGCATAAATTAAACAAGGAGGGCGGAGGGGTTGCTTGGCAGACTAAGTACCTGCTTAGACAAGTACAGCGACCAGGGTTCGATACCTGGCACCACATACCACGCCAGCCCTACTCCCAGGCAAGCTGAACCAACACTGGGCATAGTGGTGCATGCTTGCAATCCCACTGCTGGGGAGGCTGTAAACAGGAGGATCACTACAAGTCCGAGCTGTGTAGTGAGACCCTGTATCAAATACATAACATTAATTAAGCAAGCAGGAAAATAGCTCAAAAACTGATAATAAAATAACCATAACATAATAAAATAGAACAGTGACAACATGCTGTGCTGCTCTAAAGTCACCTGCATTGGCAGTCTCCCACTTCTGGGGCCATCATTAAGTAAAATAAGTCACTTGAAATCACAGTAGTGGACCTGGTAACCTGGGAGGCTCTGAGTGACCAACAGCCAGGCCATGGAGACACTGGGTGGGCTGCTCAAAGGGACGGGGGGGGCAGCACAGAGCACATCACAAATCTCAGAAAGGCATGCAGCTCAACACTTAACGAGCTATGCACTGCTGGAGTTTTTCCACTTAGTAGTTTTGGGTTATGATTGACTGTGGCTATCTCAAAATGCAGGAAGCACAACCATGGGTGAGAGGTATTCTCATGGCTACTGTTGGCTACCATCAGCAAGGAGAACTGAAGAGAACTGAGAACTGGCTTTAGCTGGGTGTGGTGGTATACAGGCCCAGAATCCTAGCACTCTGGGAAGCTCGGGCCAGAGGATCTAAGGGCAAGCCCAGCCTGGGCAATTGAGCAAGACCTATCTCAAAATAAAGAGTTTTAAAAAGGGCTGAAGATGCAGCTGAGTATGAAAATTCTGGGCTCAAGTCACACGGGAGCCTTTAATCACTAAAGTTCGCTTTTTTTTTTTTTTTTTTTTGCAGAACCAGGGATTGAACTCAGGACTTTGCACTTGCCAGTTGTTTGTTTGTTTGCTTGTTTGTTTTTCTGATAGGATTTTGCTATGTAGTCTAGTCTGGCCTTGAACTCACAGTGATCCTCCTACCTCAGCTTCCCAAGGGCTACAGGCATGCACCACTATGCCTACTATGAAGTTGTGCACAACTAAGGAAACCACACTAGGCCCAGCTGAGCACTCCTCACTTCCTTCTGAAAAAGCCTTGTCCTATTTTCCAGCACTTTCTGCTTGTTCTTCCAGCTCTCCCTGCCTCCCCCTCCTTCTCCCTGACCTTGTCCTTCCCACTTCATGTGCCAGAGGGTCAGCCCAGGGCTGAACTCACACAGGGGACACTGCGCCATCTGTCTGAAAGGTGCAGTCCTCCAGCACCTCCCATGGGCTTCCCTGGAGGCCACCACTGGGCAACAGGCTGCCCTATGAGAGCGCATGACAGTAGACTCACCCCCACACTCCTCACTCCCATATTCCTGCTCACCTGTATCCAGCCAGGATGTTCATGAGTGTGGATTTCCCAGCCCCTGAGGGGCCCATGATAGCCACCAGCTCCCCACTGCTGAACTTCCCAGAGATTCCCTTCAGGAGGGTCTTGTATCCTGCAAAAGGCAGACCATGTCCACTTGGGGACTGGGGCAGGGTTGTCCTCTTTGTGTCCTTCCTGCCCTCAGGAATGCAGTGATATAACATGCTGGACCCAGTGTCCCCGTGCACTTCCCCCTGCTGTGTTATGGGTAGTAACACAAACTGGCATGTGTGTATTGCTGGAACACTCACCAAGCACTTCTCACATGGGGCTGAGGTCCCACTTCAGGACCCACTGTCCTCTACTCACTTGCATTAATTATACCACCGCCCTGGCATTTCACTGACCAATTACTTATTTATACTTTATATATTTACATGAGTTATATACAATTTACTTATAAATAATGACTTTATAATTAAATAATCAATACATTATTAATCCCTTCATTAATAATGAAAAGCATTTACAATCACATCAGATGGCTTTGGAATTTTTGCTAATCTCTCCGTGACACTTCCAGTGGACTGTAGCGATGTGCTAGAAAGATAAACCAGAAACAACTGGATTCATAAACTCCAACCCAGGAAATCACTTGGGCAGAGCAGCCAAAATGCATCATGGGAATGCATCATGTTTCTGGGGCCTTCATGAGACAAGGGATACCAGAGGTACTTGCACATTGTTGGCTGCCCACCCTTTTGGGCTCCAGGGGCACCCAGGCTAATGTGTTTGCAGGGCTCAATCTGTGAGTTTTCTCCCTACTGGCTTCTCAGCCCTCACAGATGGAACACTAACACTCCAATCTGTCACTAGCTGCCACCTAACTTACATGGGGGTCCCCGAGGCCTTGTTTAAGCGAAGCAGAAAGAAGTCAGGAAGTTGTGGCCCTGAAGCTAGTTCTCTGAACAGAGGAGAGTGACTGTTGCCCTAGAAAGGCAGGGGTAGTCACCCCCAAAGGAGAAGGGACCCAGGACCTGAGGGCAGGCTCAGAGGAGCAACTTCTCCTTGTGAGGTCTGGCCAGCTAGGACCAGGTGCAGGGACAGCCAGAGGATACAAGGAGGTGCACTGGGCTTGCATCCTGCTCAGTGGAGCCTGTGTGGTAGACAAACAGAAAGACAGACAGAAAGATAGGCAGACAGACAGACAGAAGGCTGAGGGACCACAGGGCCCTATCCTTACTTGGGTCAGGCTGCTAGTACAGTGGGTCCTCAGAGGGAGCACCACATGGGGGTGGGGAGCTGGGAAGTGTTCCCCAGGGCATGCAAGTGACATCATTGAGGGAGCACTAAGCCCCAAGCCCTGCTCATTACGCATCTGCCCCAACTGGAACTGGCATTGCTTCCAGGCAAACTTTTCCTGTACATGGCTGTCTGCTCTCTTCACTGGGGGCTTCCCCTACAAGGACCCTATGTGCCAGAAGCTGCCCAGGCCACAGTGAGGGACCAAGTGGGGCTGCAGGGTCCAGTGTACCTGGAGGCCTGAGGACATAGAGTCTGGTCAGCTAATGTCAAGTCAATCAGTTAAGTGTGGAAAGGCCTCAGTTAGCTCAGGACCCTCTGAGCAAGGACAGAGGGGATGAAGGACATCTCAGTGAAGGCCACCCCTGTTAGGCCCCCACAGTGGCGGCCTTGAGTGCAGGGTGGCTCTGGAATCCCAGACCTCAGTGACAATAGAAGAGCAAGTCCCTGTGTAGACAGTTCAAAAGCCACAGGATGTACACCTGCCTGTCATCACCCAGTGGCCACATGTCCTGGGAGAAGCAGGTGTATACAGGTCCCTCCAACAGGAGAGGATGGCAGCTGGCAAGATGGTTCAGTGGTCTGCAGCACCTGCTTAGGAAAGCTTAGGCAACTGAAGGGACTGTGGTTCAATCCCCAGCACCCCATGCTGTGCCTGCCCTACCCCCAGGGCAGACTGAGCCAGCCATAATAAATAAATAAATAAATAAATAAATTTTTAAAAGGAGAGGATGATAACCCATACCCTGGATGTCTCCCAGTTGAGTTTTACCTGCATTCACAGCTGGGAGCTGGGGAGGAAGAGCTCCTGAGGAGCCCAGGGCCCAGGCACAGCCCTGGTCACCTGTGGCCACCATAGGAAAATGAATGTGCATAACATCACAGCCTTAAGGTCCACGGTGCAGTCAACCTCCCTCAGCCGCCCATCCTGGAGTTCCCAGGCCTCCAAGACCTCACCCATCTTCTGGTTGGTGTCCAAGGCCATGGGGTAGGACCTTGACAGTAGCCCTGGGAAGTAGGGCAGAGGACACCATGGGACAGCCTCCCTCCTCAGTGGTCTCTTCTCCCACCCTGATGCCCCCTCTGTTTTCCTCTCCTCTCTTTCTGTCCCCACTTGACCCTCTTCTCTCTCTCCTGTTTGTTCTCTTTCTATGCACCTTTCTTGGTTCTTGTTTCTCCCCCCCTTCACTCTCTCCAAGAAGCAGGAACCTCACCTCTCCTCTAGTAACCCATGGATGGGTGTACACAGTGACTCTAAGTTTCACAAGCAGGTCAACAGAGGCATTTGGTGCTAAAGGGCCTCTGAGTTTTGTCCTCAGTAAACATCACTTTTGGACCACAGCAATCCAGAGAGCTGTCCAATTCATGAGAAAGGCAACAGTATTTGGGTGACACTGTTTTGCCCCAGGAGTCCCCAGAAGGCATGGTACCGCCTGAGCCTGTCTACTGCTCCAACAAGTTTTGCTTTGCTTCCCACAAAGGCCAGGGGCTGCTGCTCCATGAGATAAGCCCAGGGCTGGCTGCCATCAACAGGTCCTGAGTATCTGGAGCCCTGGCATGTGAGAAACTGACTGTCCAGGGAGCTAATGGGCAGTGGTGCCCTCTCTCGCTGAGAGAATCTGGTAACGACCACTGTCTTGGGCATAGCCTTTCCTTGCTCCTTTGAAATAGGACAGACACCCACGGTGCCAGCCAGCGTGTGCTGGGCAGCAAGAAGGACCAGGAGCCCTACAGTGGCAGCTATCTGCACCACTTGAGGTCCCACTATGCACAGGATAACATCATGCTGTTAGGGGAGCCACTGGTGTCCTTGCGTCTCACACTGTGTGCAACTAAACCTGCTCACAGTGGATAGCATCTGGTACCAGTCAATCCCAAATGGAAGCAATCAAAATGAGCCAGGTTCAGAGCAGTGACTTTGTCGAGTGAACTTCACCTAGGTATGGTGCCCAGGCAGCCCACTGACTCTCTGTCCCTGTGTCCCAGCCTCAGCCTGTCAGATTGCCTGAGCAGAATCCCAGGCTGCTGGCGTGACATGGTGGACTGGGAGCACAGATTCCTTCCTTGGACATTGCAACCACATCTGCTGCTCATAAAAAAAAAAACCTCAAAGAGTCTGTCCTCTGTGAAGCAGAAACTGTTCCCTATAAGCCCAAGAGCTTGTCCACTGTCCCCTGACTCCTGTGCTGTGTGGCCACAGCTAACACTAGGCAGCCAGCACTCTGGGTAGAGCTGGTTCCAGGCCAGAGCACATTTCAGAGCACTGTAGACAAGTGGAGGGTGCCAGCTGTGCACTTCCTCTGACAGCAAACAGGGCCATGGAAGGGAAATGGGGTCAGTGGACACCTGTGAGGATTCGGGGATGGCGAGCAAGTGTTGTGCTTTGTAGATAACACGGGGGCTCAGGGTTCCAAGAGGGTCAGTGACCGCCTGAAGCCACACAGCCCATTTCCTAACCCCTTGGCCAATCCAGAAGTGGCTCTTTTAGCAGGGTTGGACTCAGGGTTTCCATACCACTTCCTTCCTGTCCCCTCTCCTGTGTTTGGACTCTTTGGCTGAACCCCAACAGCTCATCCAGGAATGTGCACATGGTCTGCTACTGCTGGACAACTGAACAGGATGGAAAAAATATCCTACTTCCTTGCCCCAGAAAGTTGAAATCCCCCAGAGCTCCCAAGGCCAGGAGGGTTCTGGGTATGGCTGGGTCTTCTAGCATCAGTGACATAGAAGCTAAGGCCTAAAAACTTCTTTGTTCATCAGAGCATGCTTCACTCCTCCAAGGGACTTATTCTCCTTTCTGTGGCCTTTTCAACCCACAAATGCTCCTAGATTAAACAAAATAAAATTGTTAGCTGGGAGTGGCAGTCCATGGCCTGTCATCCCAGAGCTTGGGAGGCTGAGGCAAGACAACTGCAAGTATCTTGGTGCAAAGGCTCTGGGTTTGACCTCCAATATTGGAAACAAACAAATGACCTCTTGCCAGAGTATGCTTTTGCCTCTTAGGGAAAACTCAAGCCCTGCTGGTATTAAGCTGCTTGGGACAAAGACCTCTTCTGCCACTTGCCACCACAGGCCACCAAGACTGCTGGCACTGGGGGGATATCATTGGCTGGGGCCCTTGGGAGCCTTTAGGCCCCCAATCCTGGCTCCCTGCAGAATTAATGAGTGTCTCCATGACAGACACAAGAATTGAGTAACACTCCAGGGCCGCAAGGCAGAACAGCCACAGGGACTGTCCCCAGCAACATAAAGCCATGTTGTCTCCCATGCTGTGCTGAGCAGGTGTGGGTGAAGTGGGTGCTCAGAAGTAGGCCCTTGTTTTGTAATTGTGCAAGCACCAAATGTCACATGGATCACTCAGCAATCACTGGACTCCTTGGGAGTTAATACACCATAAACATAAGCTTGAACAAACAGAAACGAGTCTTCTCAGGTTCCAGAACTCCCGGCAGGGCCCCAAGGTGTCTCACCTTTGCTTGCTACACTCTCCAGCCACATGGGTCAGGCAGAAGGCTCCTCCTCTAGGCCTGGGGAGGGCAAGATGGCCCTGGCAAAACAAGGGCCTTTACACAGAGAGCTTAGGTCCTTGCAGAGAGAGCTGGACCTGGCATTGTCACCCTAGTCTCTCTGTCCTGCACCTGCCAATTCTTGCACCTGTCAGACCCTCCAGCACAGCCCTCAAGTCCACCATCTCCTGTGGGGACAGTCAAGCAGAGACTCCCTTCATCCCTGCTCCTGCCACTCCACCCTCAGAGTCATCTTCCAACCATGCAGGGCCTGGGTACAGCAGATATCTGCAGCTTCCTCCCTGTCTGGGGGAGGTGCAGGGCTGGGGTGCCCTCACTGTACCTGAAAGGAAGTCTTCAGGAGTTTGGAAGGAACAAAGCTATATGGCTTATGGACTGATCTCACATGGGACAGGGTGACAGTGACTTTCTGGGTGTCTGTGCTTTTTTTTCCCTCTGGATAGGTGTTTCCTGCTCCTTGGCACCTTTTAGAACAGGAGGTGGCCAGGAGGAAGAGTTAAGTGAAAAACAGATCCTGCTCCTGTGGGGCCCCTAACGCCACCAGCTAGGGGGAAGTGGGGGCAGATGCAGCTAGGCCTATTTGCTTCTTAAGAACAGGGTAGTTCAGTCTCCTGAGCTCTTGAACACTGTTTTAGCTGCCAAAGAGCCAAAGTAAGACATTCAGCAGGAACCCTGGTCCCCAGGCCCAGGATCTTATAATTGGGTCTGGCCAGCACATCTGGGAATATGACCCCAGGAGGGGCATTTACAAGGTGGAAAGAAGGGACCCAGATGAAGACAGATGCACCCCTTCGTGTGTATGTGGGGGGAGGGGCAGGTGTAGGACCAGAAGGGCTGAAGGAGGCCCAGAAGGGTGTGCTTAATCTCCAGCTGGGAAACCTTGTGGCACGTTCTCTTGGACAGTATCTGCCAGCTGTAAGGGGCTGTGGAACTGTCCCCTCACCCCAGACTTCCTACTGTGCTTTCAGTCAGGAAGGGAAGCTGCTTCTAGGGCCATGGCCTCTAGTGTCAACTGCAGTAGAAAACTGTCACTGAAGTGCAGGGATGGGCTGCTGGCAGAGATCCTGCTCTCAGGGAGCCTGGGAGGCAGACCTGTGTCCACTCTCTGGTAGGATGTTCTTCCATGAGCCACACTCAGACAGGTCCTCCAGGATGGCTTTTGAGGTAGATGCTGAGTGCAGATTCAGACTTTCAGAGCTGGAAACATTGCGTGTGTGTGTGTGTGTGTGTGTGTGTGTGTGTGTGTGTGTGTGTGTAACTCTGGGTGGAAGAGAGATGGGTAGATGCAGGGATAGAGGGCTAGAAGGAGGGAGGTTGGGACAGAGGGAGGGACCAAAACGGGGAGGGACTCTCTTGGATAGACAGCCAAACAGAAGCCAAGGAAAATGCCTGGCTTCCTACTGAAACACTCAAGAGGTCCTGATGGGTGGGCCAGTGATAGGAGTTCCCTGTGCAGAGTCCGTGCCTGTGGCAATGGTAGTTTTATAGAGACTAAAGCCAAGTACACCACCTCACTGAGCTTGCAGCCAATTTCCCTATTGGAAGCAGGTCTCTCCTTCCATAAAGATGACTTTCCCAGTTATCTCTAAGCAAAGACCCCTACAAGGAAATGTAGGAGTCCCAAGAAAATTATAAAGAGCCAGGTGATAAATGCAGATCATTAACTATTTTTAAATGCCTGTGTGTCTTTAATGTTTTTAGAGCTCAACTATACACAATATGTTCCCAGAATTCTAGAGATAGGGATTTCCTGTCTTCTCCAGGTGAGGACAGGGGTTAATCATGCTCTGGTCATAGACAACACTGTCCAGGCTGCACTCCTGTCCATTTCAGATTGCTTCGACTGGAGTCAGACTGCTTGTCTACATCCAGCCAGCCTCTTTACCTCATCAGCCCAGGGAGAGGGGGCAGGCCAGAGTCCTGGTGTTGCTATCTGAACTTTTCTGGGTGGGACTCCACTGTGAGAGATGTGGGGACTCCCCACTCTACAGTCTCATCTCCTCCCGTGATCACAGCAGCCTGGAGGGAGGGACGGGCCTATCCCTGTTTTAGATTACCTGGGAGCCTCAGGAGGCCAAGGGCTCACAGAGACCCTGGGGAGTATGGGTCTACGCCCAGATCTGGGTCAAAGAAATCTGACTCCTGGCAGCCCCTCCTCTGACAGGGCGGCCCAGACTCCAGCCCTGGGGCAGGGAGAGGCACAGAGACAAAGTGGACCTTGTCAGAAAACGTGTTCCCAAAGGCTAAAGGACAGAGACCAGCCCAGCCCTAAACTTGCAATAGAGTTGGGTAAGGTGTGAGATCATCAGCTCAGAAAAAGGAGTACGGCCTGAGTGCCTGCCCTGCAGGCAAGAGGGCTACTCTTTGCCCAGCAGGTGAGGGCCTGGAGCACAGAGAAAAAACAGAAACACACATAAGCAATTAGTACTGTCTCTGGAGCCACTCCCCAGTGTCTATAAAAGCACTCCAGCCTGTAGGGGGAACAAGAGCCCATAAATTAATTTCTCACAGCATTTCAGCTTGCTGATGCCCAGGCTAGCTAGCATTGGCACCAGTGAGGATACTGGTGTACACACACTCCAGGCATATACATGTGTGTATGAACACATAATGGCACATATACCACATGAGCACACATCCCAGTGCCCCACAGGCTGGCTTGGTCACCTGACTGGCTGCATGGCAGCTCTGACCTGGGCACTGGTGCCAGTGTGCAGCAAGAAGCCAGCTGCAGATGCATGTCTTGTATGAAGCAGTTTTCCATCCTGGAAGTATTTTATACTTTGAAAAGTGGAGCCACTCCCTCTCCAGACTTCTAAATCTGCCAGAACAATTAGGAAAAATTTCCTCCTAGTGGTTTAAACCATGCCCACAGTGCCAATAAAGCCACCCATGATCAGTGCATTAGTTACTCTTTTCTCATTTCTGGGACAAATACTGGACACCCAAAATGAGGAAAGGAAAGGTTTATTTAGCTCACAGGTACTGGAGGTTTTAGTCCACACTCAGCTGGCTCCAAGGCAGCATGGCACATGGCAGAAAGCAACCTTTTAATTGCAGCAGCAATAGCAACAGAGAGGAAGGCTATATGCCCCAGCTGGGTGTAGCGTTCATCCATAATCCCAGCAATACTAAAACCTATAATCCCAGCCTTGATCATGAATTAATCTCAAACTCTAGAAGTCCCCACCCTATGACTACTGAGGCTTTAGGGGGACAACTAGACACAAAATATAACGATCACTAAGCACTTTGTTCCTTTGGTCTGAAGTGACACAGAGTTATCCAGTTCTAGAATTCAAAATTGAGACCCTGGGCTCCTTTGCAGATGCAGCATCTGTGAGAGGAGCCCTGCTGTGTAAAGGCCACTTCTTGCCCCACATGCATGCCTTCTGGGTTCTCATGGCAGGAAATGGGGTCACAGACACAGCCCCGTACTTTGCAGTGACATTAGTAAGCCTCTGTGCACACCTGGACCCATGACCATGCCCACACCCAAAGTACAATTTTTTAAATTCTTGAGTTGTGATTTTTTTTTTTTTTTTTTTTTTGAGTTCTGATTCTTACAAGACAGAATCTGCCACTGTCTAGATGAAGAAAGCTCAAGTTCTCAAGTTCTTTGCCAAAAAAGTGAGGACTGCACAGCTGGATGGTGAGCTAAGAGAGTCCTTGGGAAATGGGTTCAGGACACATTCTCGAGGGCTTTGACTTGTGGCATTTTACTAGCAAAGCAGTGGTATGTAACTGTCTATGGGTTTTCTTGGCATTGTTGTTGTTGTTATTGCTTGGCTGGGCTGGGGGTGGAACCCAGGGCCTCCTACGTACTTTCATCTGCTCTGCCATGCTTCTCATCTGATCCCAAGAACTGGGACAGGAGACTGGGGACGCCCACCCCACTGTGTCCTGAGGAGGAAGCAAAGAGCTGGCCTAGCTGGGGCTGGTCATCTCCTGGGACTGGGAGGTGGCAGCACCTCAACGAACCTGTGTCAACTCTGGGGACTCCTGTCTCCATGCCGGGTCTTTAGCCTTGGCTTTTGGACATGCTGTCACCATGGTGATCTTTCAGCCAAAGAGAACAATATGTCCTATAGCCAAAGATAAAGCAGTTTTCTGGATAAGAAAGGTGCCCACTGGGTTTGAATCACATCTTCCGGGCCCTGTCCCCTCCTCTGCCAGGACAATCCCTGGGAACCCTGCACCAGTTGCATCTATATTCACGGAGTGTCTTCCTCGTGGTCTTCAGCACCAGCCCTTTCTACATCTCACAGAGGATGCAGTGGGCAGATGAGCCAGCCACTGATGGGGCCCAGCAGGCCTTTTTGTGCACATGGACAGGTTTCACAGGTCAGCAGAGTGCCTTGACTTCTTTCCCACCCCAGAGTACACTGTAAACCAGCACCCAAAAACATAAGTAGGGGGGGGACACTGGCTGAAAGGCTACCTGAGTTCACCATGGGGCTCCTGAGAGTGCACCAGCCCTGCCTCCTGGGTGGTCATCACGCATCTGTCATAAGGAAAGTTCACTAGAAGCCTCCGTAGTCCTGATGCTGAGGTCACTAAGGCACCTGAGCAAGCTCCTTGTTCCCCCAACTCCTGCCTCTAGGGAAAGGGGTACAAGGCCATGCCCTGCTCCTGCATGGAGGGTCTACTCCATGGCTCTCTTGCAAACCTGGCCAACCCTATCCCACAACCTCAAGGCCTGAAGCCACCTGCACTCAGCCCCCAGGGCCAGGTTGGTTCATTTACACCAGCTTCTCGAGGCATGAAAATGACACAAGGCACATAGATACACAGATACAGGCAGCTCTCAGGACAGTGGGTGAGGGGAGAGGAGGACAGCCAGGAGCCCAAGGGAATCAACTGGACCCAGGGCTGTTGGATCCTCCCCCTTTCCAACTGCATGACTGTCTAAAAGCCAGCATCCCCTGACAGAAAGGTGGAAGGTTGAGGCAATGTTAAAGCTCTGCAAGCTGTGCTGGCCTATCATCCACTTTACAGCTACCAGCAGGAGTGATGTAGGTGCAGTTAGGATGGACTTGGCCAGGGCTCTGCCTGTCACCAGTGGACACCACATGCCATGCTTCAGCTCATGGTGACACAGTGTTGAGACTTGGCATCTTGGGGGACATGGCCTGACTTCCCCTGTCCCCTGCCCTCCTCTCCCACCTGATCCAGGTCCCCTTCTAGCCCAGGAGAAGCACACACAAGGCTCCCTAGCACCCTGCAGGGGGCACCATGGGCCACCAGGGCCCAGAACTGGGGATGCAATGATGTCTTCTCCCCTCGGTGGCTCAGAGTGGAAAGGACAAGATGCTTGGAGCCTGGGGATCAATAGGCATCCCAGAATGATCAAAGAGGAACCTCCTAGAGTTCAGGTCTCATACCCAGTACCTGAGTCTGAGGATGACCCTAGACTAAGGTTGGCTGCAGGAGGTAGGGACAGACCCAGCAGGTTACCAGGGGACACATGGCAAGGGCTTCAGTTCCAACACAGAAGGCTTGGGCTCCAGGTGGCGCTGGGATGAATGTTTTGCAGTATCTGACCAGGGCCCTGGGTCTCCACATACACATCCCTGGGATGGCCCTCAGGCAAATCCTAAACATCTTCCCTCTCCCATAAAGGTGCACCTGTGAGCCTTTTACAATAGGAAACTGAGCTGACTATTTCTCTTTCACTGCTAAAGCCCCAGACTGTGACCAGCTTCCTTCTAGAAAGGCAACCTTGTGACTGTGCGCTGCCATAGTCAGATGAATTATTATCGATTCCTTAGCAGACCATCCGGAACACCTGAGGGGATATCACTACTGTTTAGCCTTCACTGCACGCCAGGCACAGGGCCTCATTGGTGTCCAATAATCCAATGGGGTCATGCCTGTGCTTGCTTACCCTCACCAAGTTGCCCAGCTGGTTAAAGGTAGGGATGGCTTGGCACCTGCTTCCTTCTGACTCTGCAGCCCTTCTTCCCAACTATGGCATTGTCCTGCCTCTCCCTTAACTTTTACTAAATGTTAACTTGAAAAAAGGCATTAAGATATTGAATTGCTTTGTTAAGGGACAGAGCCAGAAAGAAAAACTCTTAACTAAGCTCAGTTTCATTCATTTTAGCCTCTTTTTATGATGTGTTAGAAATACTGCAAAGGATGGGATAGGCATTTTCTATAAAACCCAAGATACTGACTACAGTCCGTGTATGCAAACCTGTGCTGTTTGGTCCTGCCACAGGCAGCCAGTCAGAGCAGTGGGTACAGAACCGTCAATGCTCTGTCTGCTATGGAAATCTAGCCACAAGACAGAAATACACAGGGACTGATAGAATCTCACATCCTCCTAAGATGACCTACATTAACCTCTCTCATGAGGCAGGCTCTGGAGTGTAATGTTGCTTATGGAGCTCTGCTTCGATGGTGGAAATTTCCACCTAGACACTCACAAATGTCGAAGCTTGAATATAAATAGTCTCCAAATTGCAAAATTCACCATGCAGTGACCCAGAAGATCTTAAAAGACCTCCCAGAAGGAGAAAGGCTCATACATCTCAGTGCATGGTATTCAGTAAAAGGTATGTATCAGTAGCACTGAAGTAACTGTTGGTTGAGTCCTGAGATTAGTCAGGAGTGGGGAATCTGGGAAAATAATTCTAGAAAGTTTGTGACTCTTATGGGGAGCAGAGAGCCCTGAGCACAGAGATGATGAACCCAAGCTACCTGCTCTGAGCCTGGCAACTCCATCCTGCACAGGGCTGCTGGCAATGTCATCCACATCATGTGGATAACAATCAGTCTGTGTAAAAACCCTTAATAAAGCCAAGGACACTAAGCACAGAACTTTAACAAAACTGGAGTCCTGACACTAAAATACATTTAGCACCACTGTGTGTGGTTCCTACTCACTGATGATAGCTCTCTCCAGGGCCCCCTGAGCTGGCACTTCCATGATCCCCATCTGCTCTACAGAAACTGAGGCCCCAGGTCACATGGTCAAAAAGGAAGAAGCCCAGACTCAAAAGCAGTGGCCTAACCCAGAACCTAGGCTTCTACTACCACCCAATATTCCACTTATCCTTCACGTTATGAGTAAAGCCAGGGGTTCAGATGCCTCAAGGAAGTGATCTCTAAAAGCACCTCTGTGACAGACAGGGCTCACAGCATTGAGCCACCAAGCAAGAGGAAATCACAACCTTCCTCCTCTTGAAACAATAGCTCTTCCTCCCTACTTTTCAAAGCACTCAGCTGGGCTGCAGGGAGAAGCTGTTGCTCTGTGACTTCCTGCATCCCCTCCATGCCAACTGTGAGCCACATCCTGGGCTGGGTAGAGGACGTAGGAACAATGGACACAGTCTATCTATAGAAACTCAGAGAAGGAAGGTACAGTTCACACCTTGGATGCCATGGTCCTCTGGCCACAGGAGTGCCAAGGGACCCAGGAAGGAGGCTCCTGGCCTTGGAAGTCAGTGTGCATGAAAAAGGGCTTCCCTAGCCTGGGGGAGGTTCCCACCAGAGGGTACTGCATAGGTAAAGGACACACACATGCAGAAGGAGAAAGGTGTCCTTCCCAACAGCCTGGGAAGACCACAGGGAATGGATGAAGGGAGTCAGGGCTGGGAGATGGGCAGGAGGGACTCAGGAGCCAGAAGGCTAGGCTCAGCACTTGGAAACTGGTAGTTCATCTTATCCTCATAAAAAATTCTGATAGGAGCTCAAGCACTGAAGAGTTTAGGAAGACAGAAAGTGAGACGATGATAATAGGCATCCACACCTCTCTCCAAACTGGATACACATTGGAGATGAAAAGAGAGGGAGGGGTAAGGGTCTGGCCACAGGGCACATTTATGCCGATTTAGGGGGCAGGAGAGGACAAGGAGCACGTGGGTAGAGAACTCCCTGCTGCTTCCATCCAGCACATGGTCATTTCCTGGACAAACATACACATGTCTTTAGAAACTGGAACTCTGTAAGCTTCCTCTGCAATTCCAAATAAGAACTCTGACAAAATATGAGAATAAATGTAAGGGCCCCCATGGCCCACCAGGCTTTTGCATGTTCTCATATTAACAATACCTGCCCTTTTGTCTCTGCAGTGTAATATCATAGTTATCATATTCAAAACCTTTCTTCTTGTCTCAAAGGGTTTACCCACTGTCTGGCAAAACCTCAAGAAAAGAAAGGGGATTACTACATCACTTATTCACCTTCCCCATCAGCTCCAGGAGGTCCCACTTGGGAACTAGAATCACATCAGCTCTGCAATCGCCAAATCAGAGAAGTAAGCAAGTGGTGGAAACTCAAGGCGGAAATCATTAGCCCCAAGGGTCTCTAAGTATACTACTCAGAAAGAAAGGATTGGGTGCCTATGAAGAATGCTGTTTAACATCTCACAAGGCACCTAAATTAAGCCCAAAGGACCAGTTAGGCCAGTGTCTAGAGAAATCTTTGTTGTTCTGGGGAGGGCACAGGCTGGTACCTCTCACTCTATGCAAGTGGTCCCTCTCTTCCAGATACTCAAATGGCACACAGCTAGTGGAAACCATGTTGTTACCACATTTGTGGACACACACACACACACACACACACACACACACTCTCTCTCTCTCTCTCTCTCTCCCTTGTGGGCATGTTCTATGGACCAAGTTCATCTGGTATTTGTCTCTATGTGCTCTGTCATGCCCAGCACTGAAGTGACTCAGCATGGCAGGGAAGCTGTCACCTTGCACATGACACTGGATGCTAGCTATCAGAAGATCCACCTTTTGATTTTAAAGGAAAATTCCAAAAATTCCACAGAGGGGCTCAGGGATGGGAGCCTCCTGCACACCCTGATTGGCCCAAGTCCCAAAGGCTCCCACCTGCCTCTTATCACTTCCCCCACGCTGAAGGAAATACCAACAGGAGTCAGAAATCAGCCGTCATATGGGGGAAGGGGGATATGGTAGGGGATGCAACTTGAAGTCTGGACACTCTGACTGTAAATAGAAGTCTGAGAATTCAGGAAGTCTCCTATGATCAAAGGGACAAGGACACAGCGCACCAACCGTTTCCCAGAAGCTGATGATCCAAATATCCAATCTCTTTCCATCACCGTGAAGTCTCCCAATTAAGCTTAACTAGAAAACAAGCCTGGGCATCAAAATAATCATCAGCAAATCACTACCCCATCCAGCAGATCCGTTTGAGCACTATCTTCCTGCTGCACGAATGCTTGCACTTGACGGGTGGCTTCTGGATCTAGGATGCAGTGTGGTTGCACAGAGCAGAGACTTACACTCTCCCCCCGCCGCGCCCCCCTGTCCACCACTTCCACCCCTCTGAACCCCTACGATAGCTGGCGCAGCCCCACCGGGGAGGCCAAAACCTAGATGTGGGTCTAGGGAGGCTGAATAGAGAGGCTGAACACCCAGACCAGGGTCTTAGCACAGCACCCTCTCCTTCCCTAGCAACAGAACTGGGCACCCGCACAGCCAATCAGAGGGCTCCTAATTTGCACCGCGCTGCCGCAGAGGTTACTAGCGAGCGTTGACCGAGAGTAACCCCGACACTCCGGCTGAGGCTGTCGCAACCGATGGGTGGGCACTGCGCATGCTCCAAGATGCTCACCTGCCACGCCCACACCTACTCCGCCCACGTGTTGCAGTCTCGGTCCAGTCATTCAGAATTCAACTTTTGAGGAGCAGGAGAGGCCTCCACCAAGCCTACAGCCAGATCTGTGTCCGAGCAAGGTGCAGCTGCATGTGCCTCAGGTGCTCTGGCCTGGAGGTCACAGTCAGTAGCTGACCTGCCCAGTCAGAGAATGGAGGGCTTCTTAAAGCCCAGTCTAAACGGTCAGTGCCTCCTTTCCTGGAGTATGCCATCTGTGATCCTTTGCAGGGGAGCGAGTGGAGGTCTCAAGCAGCCCAGGCCAGGTTGAGGGGAAGGGGCTTTCTCTCTTGGACAGAGGTCAGAGGCCCAAGCTGCCCCCTCCTCAAGCCCACCGAGATTTTACAGAAGTTCCTTCCCCGGAAGATGGCATAGTGTCACCTTCCTGCTACCAAGGCCTGTGTTTGTTAACCTCCTGGATAAGGAAAACTTAGCTCCTTTTATAAGGGTCTGAAATGGGGCAGAGATGCATTCTCCATGAGGCTTACAAGGATGTGAGCTACAAGGATGTGAACAGAGGTGTAAGCCTGATCCCCACTGCCCCGCTAACCTGCAGGAGTCATATCTGTTTGGTCCTGACTAGGAAGGCCCTGACCCTTCCCTTGGCTCCCTGACAAGGGGTAATGAGACAATGTGCTAAACCAAACCGCTTTTGCTCAGTAAACATCAACTATCGTTAATTAAAAAATAAACATCCCACCCCAAAAAAGTGGGAGGATAGAAATAACTGAGAAATTTCATAAAACTGTTGCTAAAAGGTTCACTTTCAGACCAGCAATCAATCTCAGGACCTTGCGTTTTCTGCATCCTCAACCCCTATAATTTTTTTTTTTAGAAGAATGATTTAAATACAAAATGCATTTAGAAGAGTTAAAAAAATAATGTTTATTGAAAGTGTTAATGTTTAATTGTCTGACCAATCTTACATACCTATATTTGTTCATCTAAACAGATTTGATGATGAAAATATGTAATAAAACCATTGTTAAATTTTTCTTGTTTTTGAAATTCTGTACTATACGTACTCTTGCTTGTTACTGTTTTGTTATCTTTGTTTCTGCTCTTTACTCTTTAAAATAAAATTAAATCTAAAAAAAAGGTTCACTTTCAGGATCACTAGGGTATCAAGGTGAGGAACTTTTGGTTGGAGGGCCCCAACCTGCCCTCTAATAGTATATGAAACAGAAAATGTGACTCGTAGTCCATCCTCCGAGGAGCACCACCGCACCAACTGACATAGAGCAGGAAGCTTCTGCAGGGCATCCTGTCACTGCCCTGCCCCCATGATGATGTGCCTCTCCGGCCACAGGCCCTATTTCCTCCTTTTGGGATGGCCTCAGGTTCTGCTGCACTTGGCTATTATTTTGCACTTGGTTGGGCTCCCAGTCACCTCCAAACTGTGAACACATTTCAAGGCCAACATTACTTATTTTATAGAAAAAGCAGAACTTGAACCAACTTAGGAACAGACAGAAGCAGTTTCTAAGCATTATGCAAATGGACTTTGCAGCAGGAGGGAGTCTCAATTCCTGCCGCCTGAGGAACTCAGGCAAGCAGGCTGTCCATGGCCGGCATGATACAAGGAGCTCACTCTGTAGCATGGAGGTCGGAGCAGGGAAACTCCAAGGTCCCCACTGGGTCCAAGATTTATACTCTAAATATAAGTTTCATGCGGACAGAATCAGAGCCTGAGGTCACTGTGGCAGGTCTTCCTCTTATGCCAAATGCCATTTGCCCTACTGAGCACAAAAGTGACTAACAAAACACAGCTGTCCCCGTGGGAGGTGAAATATGAATTGCCAGTGCAATAATCAGTGCAGGTGCATCTGCCCGGACTCCAGATAGTGCCTGAGTCCTTTCTTATGGACAAAAATGCTTGCAACAGTTATGTTCAGTTGTAAAGCGAGCTTTCCTCCATGTGTATGGACTGCATCAACACAAGCCTGGTGTCAGCTGTGCCTCGTGACAAACCCCCAGGGTATACACTGTGGTCTTTCTAAATATGTTTAATCTGACCCATGTAGTCACTTTGTTCTTTAAATAAGCCAATCTGTTTATTCTAAAACTGAACTCCAAAGAAGCAGGTGTATGGTTACTAAACATTTTTCCTTGCCAGTTTATAAACAAAAGAAATGGTCTCTGGTTCAACAAAAATGTTGCCTGGGGTTATTTCTTGCACCATCAGATTAAGTTCTCATTTAAAGGGAGGATTTCAGTTGGAAAATGTGAGGTTTTCGAGTTTAGAACACTATCTGAGGTGTCAAAGGTGGGCAGGAAGGTACCAGCCATGCAGGGGAAAATGAGACAGGCAAGAATGTCCTTGGGAAGGGGACCAGTGGCACCAATGCCCACTGAGCAGAGCTGAGACCTAAAGGGTCACCCTGCTGAGGCCAGATGGCTCAAGAACAGAAGCACCCTCTGGGGAAGTGGCGGTGGTGTTAGCACGCCTGAATAAAGAATGTGCTAGCCAGCAGAGACCAAGAGAAGAGGCCAGCACTCTCCTGAGAGCTATCTGCCCTGATGGCACAATGCTTGGGGACTGTGGCCCTCCCACTCCAAGCTGTAGCTGATGATGCTGTTTTCCAGTGCAGGATCTTCTAGGAAGAGAATAGGCTGGCTGAGGGGGGGGCCCTGACTCCTGGGGCCTAAGGCTATCCTTGGACCCAGCAGATTCCCATCCTCAGCACTGCTTCACAGCCTGAAGACCTTACCAGCTGAGATGGAAGCCGGCCTGTGTGCCCCTAGAACAGCCCTTAGTGGGGAAGAAAGGAGCTTTCTGGTCCCCCAGAGTTCACCAAGGCTTGTAGGGTTTCTCTTTGTAAATTTCTGGCCTCAAGCAAGGAATTACTGTAAATAGATTTTACTGTAAATAAATTTTACTGTAAATAGATTTTACTGTAAATAAATTTCTGGCCTTAAGCGAAGACAGAGACAGACATTAACACCAATTTTCTTCTGGACCCCAAAGCAAGCTGCCTGGCATAACAGTGGCAGGAAACACAAAGCAGTTATTTAGTGTGAAGAGATCCTAAGTCTCCTTCCATGCCAGGTGGCCCACTCTTGGCTCCCAAGCCCCATGGCCACCCTCTCTGGATCTCTTGGGCTAGATCAGCACACCTGCACTTGGTTGGAGTCCAAGCTTCCCACTAAGATTCCTGAAAGGGAGTTGTTAATGGCACCCTGCACTCATGTGAGCCACCCTGCACTCATGTGAGCCAGCCTGCAAGCACAGGCCTCCTGAAGTGACCATGGAAAATAAGGGAAAACAAACTTTAATTTGAGAAGGATGTGCAAAAGCATTTTTTTGTTTGTTTGCTGTTTTGTTTTGTACTGAGGATTGAACTCAGGACCTTGTGCTCCCCAGGCAGGTGCTTATGTCGCTAAACTACCTCACCAGCCCTGTGAAAGCATTGTTATAGTTTAAAAGTACATCAAGTCTTATGATCAGATTGATGATCCTGAGCTTCCGGGAATATTTAACTTTTTCCTGGCTTCTGGGTTTATAAGGAAGAGGTTCTATTCTACCTCCAATGCCAGCATGGCCACCTGAATATAACAGCCCACATGGAGAAGAGTGAGGACCAACCTGGAAAATCTAGGTGTGTGTGCTTGTGCTGGGCCCTTGAACTCTGTCACTAGGTGACCCAAGGGGTTGTGTTCCTTTTCCAGAACCAGCTCACAAATTGGAGGGACTGCATGTGGTACCCAGGGCAACCCACTCAGAACCAAGAAACTTAGGAATTTTCCAGAAGGTACCTGATAGCGACCGGAAGTCCTACAGAGCTGCTTTCAGTCTTATCTTTCCCCTTCCCATGTCCTAGGGAGCTCATGATGTGTCAAACATCAAATTGCAGCTTCCAGAAGTAAAAAGAGCAGAATCCCTCCTGAACAGACCTTCTGGACCTAGCAGTGGGAGGGACTGCCTGACTCAGTCAACTCTAGGGAAACTGACCAGATATTCCTGGGGAGCAGGTGGGTAGGGAGCTAAGGGTCCTCTATCTGTTCACCACAGCCACCCATCTTAATACAGATCAGCCCCCCCAGTAAGTGGGCTCAGTACTCAGAGCTATGAATAGTCTCATGGCTGTCATCTTCACCAAGATTGTGGCCCTGTGGATTCTCTTCCTAACAAGGGTCTGATAGGACACTGATATAACACCTAAAGTATAGCCTGGGTTGTTTCCAAGAGCCACACTGGGGTGAGTGAGGAAGAAATGACTGTTTCCCTGTGTGTGATGGCACCACAGTCAATATTGTTCCCAATCATCTGTCCCATCACCTTATGTGCTACGTGAGTGGATTCCTTAAGGGAGGGTAATTACTGCACCAGCAGCTGCTGACACTGTCCTCAGGGAGTACTGTCTCCTCTTGAGAGCAGCTCCTCTCACTATTATGTTCTCTACTAGGAATCTATTATGTGATCTAGTTCTTCCTCCAAAGACATCATTAATCATGCAATGAAAATGTAACTACAATTGAAAACACAAAATGTTTTCTTAAATACCATGTTCGGTGCTGGGCAATCAAGCTGGAAGATGCTAAAAATTCAGGCCCTGACCCAGGCCCTGTCAGTGCATACTTGTCATTCCAGCACTCTGATTTGAGCCTGACCTGGTTGACTTAGCACAATTCTATCTCAGAATAAAAAGTATAAAAGGACTGGAGACATAGCTCATTGTAAAGGCCTTGGGTTCAATCCCTCTACTGAAAAAAAAAAAAGGGCCTGGTACCACCTTCTTAGAAATATTGCTATTGATTTCTCATCATTTCTTCTGTGAATGGTGAAGTCTTTTTTCTGTCTGCTATCTTTAAAATGTTCATGGAAGAGTTTAGAATGTTCCAATCACAGGTCTCCACTTGGTAATGTGCTTCTTATTTCAGAAGGAATTATGTGAAGAACCAGCCCCAGATTCCCCTGCATGGTCTGCTGTCCCCGTGATGTGACGTGACTGCTGGGACCCAGTTTTGGCTCTGACCTTAGGCAAAATACTTCCTCTCCTGGGCTCCTATTGCTTTCACCAGGCTGCATGGGGTGCTCAGAGCAGGTATCCCAGAGCTCCACCCGTCTTATGCTTGGTGAGTCTCCCCTTGAAGGACCAAGGTACTGTTCTTCATAGTTAGCTCAAAGCATCCTGCTGAGATTTAAAAGCTGAAAACAACCATCCAGGTAAGACAGCAAAGCTAATCAGGTATCATCCTGAGAGAATTCACCTGTGCTGGTCACCAGCACCATAGATGCTGCCAAATCTAAAATCAGCACTACGGGGAAAAAGAGGTGCTCAGGGTGGAGGGCTGTGGTCTTTCGGCCTAACACACAGACTCTGCTAGGATCCAAGACAGTCAACAATGAGCAGAGGGACAGAACCAGGAAGGGAAGAAATCATATGTAGGGAGGGGAAGAAGACAGACAGGACAAGCAGGTGCAGGAGGGGCAAGGCCCTGCTGGTGGGCAGGAGGACAGCAGTGTGTCCCAGGCCCAAAGAAGCCCTTCAGGGCAGCCTGACATCTGCGTCCATTTGTTTTTCAGTACCTTCATACTGAGCTACATGCTCAGCCTTATTTATTGCTTATTTTGAAATGATCTTGCTAACCTGCTAGAGTTGGGCTCAGACTCTAACCTGCTAGAGTTGGGCTCAAAAGTTGAGATCTTGAAGTGTTGGGAAAACAGGTGGGCACTACAAGGCCTGCCATGGGTCCAGGCTTAACATGCACTATGTTGTTGGGGGGTCTGAGTGGGGAACAGTGGTGCCCAAGGCCAGAGCCTGTCAGAAACAGCACTGATGGGGGTGCCAATGGGTAGTGCAGCAAGGAAGAAACCTGCTGTGGAAATAACAAGGCTTCCTAGACTGCAGCCTCTGGCCTAAGCTACCAAGTCACTGCCTGAGACACCTGAGTGTCCGGGAAGAACCCTGTTGGAACAGGCTGGGCACAGCCTCCATGCCAGCTGAACAGGGAGGGAAGTCACTGCACTGGTCCAGGCCTTTGTCATACCAGCCTAGGTGTCCCCTTTATTCACCGAGAAAAAGGAGAAGGCGGGAGCCATATCCAGTTAGATTCTCTAGGGCAGATCCTGGGGACAAAGAGAAGGACAGGGCACATAGAAGGGCAGATAGGGACAGAGAGGACACTGCCAAAGAGGAGAGCCGGCAGTGTGGTCACAGGTTGTGTGCTGGCTGAGCAACCACACTGGGCCATAGCCAGCTATCTTGTCCGTCATCCTCTCTGGCTCCACCATGACTGACTCATGGGCAAGTCCTGCAGGGATGTTTCCTGCTCCTCCACTGAGGTTACTATAGGGCAAGTATCTCCCCAGGGCCACCTGGTTGAGGCCCTGGAGCAGGGCAGCTGTGGTCCCTCCCACAGCAGAGCCATCATCCAGCTGACTGATGGCAGCTGTCCTGGAACATGGGATGGACAAAACACCCAGCTGGCCATTTGATACTTGCAAATGTCTGGGCAGTACCTTCATGTGCTCATTTTCACAAGTTGCCCAGGTCTCTTGCATGGCAGACCATGGGACATCCACTGGCATTGTGATTCCTGTGGTGACATCTCCAAGGCCACATGTGGCAGATGGACAAAGAGTTCTACATCTGCACCTTGCACAGGTTCACCACAATTTATACAAATAAGCAAGGCCCAACCATGACAAGGCCCATGGTTTCCTGTTACATTTTTCTTTAGAATCTTCTTGTGAGTTGAGAGGGTGAAGGCTCGGTGTCTACATGGAATTCTAACAGGCTCGACAGGATGGGCCCAAACTTGCTGGCACAGAACATCTTTTTTTTTTTCCTTGTTTCAGAATTTTTGTTTGTTTGTTTGTTTGTTTATTTTTATAGCCGGCTCAGCCTGCCCTGAGGGCAGGGCTGGCGCAGCATGTGATGCCAGGGATCGAACTGTGGTCCCTGTAGCTGCCTAAGCTTTCCTAAGCAGGCGCTTTAGACTGCTGAGCCATCCTGCTGGCCCCATGGCACAGAACTTCTAACAAAACAAGCTGGCATGCTCTGAAATGTCTGTATTGGGTGACAGTGCCATACAATCAGGCTGGAGAGGGTACAGAATCTGCCCCTGGTTGTGAAACTCAGACCCAACCCAATCACCCCCAATGCACAGGTTCCAGGAGTCAGTCTACCTGCTGAGGCTCCACAACTGTGCCATCAGGCAAGAAGTGCTGATGCTAACAAGCTTAGCATCCAGAGGATGGAGAAACGAAACAAGGGAGGTAGAAAGAAAAGCAGAAGAGCAGAGTCTTGGTTGGTTTTCAAAAAGAAAAGGGTTGAATCTAGACTGAAAAACTGAGCCCTTAAAAAACAAACAAACAAACAAACAAACAAACCACCATTCCACCTCTCAGATCTCTAAGCTGCTTTTGGTGACTCCATGGAAACCAGGACTACCTTGGGGATGTCTAGCTCCCCTCCTTGCCCTCTGGAGGGTTCCCTTGCAAGTGGTGACCTGGGTATGCACACTGCAGGGGTGAGTGGGGAGAAGAAGTCCAAGGAGACAACAGATTTGGCAAAGGGAAGATCCAGCCTCCCAGGGAGGCAAGCGCTCTCCTCACTTGCAAAGATTCAAGTGCCAGTCTTCTGCCCAGCTAGCTAGTAACAGGGTCCTACACTGTGTGTAGGCTTTTCAGAGGCTTCCTGAGCTTCATTCACCTATTTCCCTCACTTTTAATGTACACCAATCACTTGATGACAGTTTGGTTTTCTCTACAGTGCACTCCTTCCAAGACCCTAAGCAGAAAAATAATTCTCAGAGGGATCATGCCAGGGTCCTGGCTGCTTTTAACACTTCAGAGTTGAGAAGCAGCCCCTGCCTTCCATTATGCTCTACAGAGCCAGAAATGTTCCATCGTGAAAGACTAGCATGAACCAAAGCCCACAGTGCCTGCTGAAGCAGACTCTCAAGCACCCATGGGAAGCAGCTACACACTGACCCTGCACAGCCCCTGTGGATTCCCTGAAGAGGCAAGGCATCTACATCAAAGTGCTCCAAAATCTCAACTTTCTGATACAACCTCACTGCACATATAGAAACTTGCACACTTGGCCTCATATACCAGGTCTCAATCGAAACACAGGTGCATTGTAAAAAATCACCATTAGCCCACCTGTGAGGTGTATGTGCCACACAAATGACCATCATGCTTCACAGGGGTCCCTTCCCAAGACATCATGTATATGCACATATTCCCAAAGCTGCACAAATCCAAAATCCTTACACACTTGTGGTCCAAGTGTTTGCAAAAAGAGATACTTGACCTGTAATCATATTGAATTTTAAACTTACTGTGGATGTTCAAATCACCTAATCCAACCTATTCATTACACGGTGAGAAAAAGCCAGATAAGAAAACTTAATAAATTGTCAACAGCATTGGAAGTGAACCTCAGACCTCCAACTTCTAAGTCCAGGTTTTATGCACAGTCCACAGTGCCCTCCCCTCCTACCTTTCTTCCTCCACCAGGGTCCTTCAGGAACAGAGTAGGAAAGGTCTTTGAACTCAATGTTCACAGCTGCCCTCCGGGGCAAGGAGGAAAAGCGCTGGGCCTCAGTGAGATTGTTGTCCACCTTCTTCAGATGCCCATTGAGCAGGTCTGTCTCTGCATCATCCACATTGCTGGAAACAACCTCGTCCACTGAGACACACACAGACTTGGGCTCCGTCATCGCAGCCGAGTAACCACTGGCATTCTAGAAAGATGAGGAAGAAGCAACAGGGCATGTTACAGAGTGCATGGAAAAGGGACATCAAGACACTGGTCACTAGGCTCTCAGGGTCACTGGGTATGAACAGCAGTGCTTCTTACACTGCCAGTGTGGCTCTGTAGCAGAAGGGAGGTGGTTGCCTGTATGAATTGTCATTGCTAATCATCACTCTTCCTTCTACCGAAATAATGTTTAGATAAAATGTTACACTGACCCACAGGGCTTCCCCTGGAACTGTAAATTCTAATCACAAAATCATAACAATTGAATCACTCCCTCCACAATGAAAAATTATTGACCACTGTGAAAAGTAATTTACAGTTTGCTCATAAAAAACCCTCAATAAAGACACATAAAGCCCTGAAGCAATAGAAGGTAATAAAAGCTTTAAGTTGCATTGCTGTAGTGCCTTGTGTAAACTCCTAACAACCTTTCACAAGCAGAGCACCACAGAGTTGGTCTTTATACTTGATTTTGAAAGTTCCCAAATCACTCACACCATGCCTTTGTAACAGCATCAACACCGTGGAAAGGCTCATGTTTTTTCACTGTTATACAAAAAAGGAAATTGAGAGATAGATAACTTAAGGAACCTGCTCTAAATCAAGTGAGCAGTACAAGCAATCCCCAAACTTAAGTCACCAAAACACTTGTAGAATTTACTTGGTGGCCACAGAGGGGTGCTTAGCATCCAGAGCCTGGTCAGAGGTTTTTGTTTTTGTCTTTTAAACAGTGTTGAGGAAGGAATCTAGGGCCTTGTGTACTCCTGGTAAGCACTCTGCCAGGGAGCCATACCCTGGTCCCAGCACTGGCTCTCACAGCTTCCACTGGGGATCAGAGAAACGCAGCATGCAGGTGTTGGAGGCAGCATGCAACCCAAAGTGCTTATGCAGAGAGAGCATTCTGCTTTTTATAATGGCTTGGCAACTCCAACCCGGATCAATACATGCGCTGCAGGACCTCCAAGTACAGCAGTCCCAGGAGCAAATGTTATGCTGAACTCTTTGGTCTCCTAAACTGAGTGAGCACATCTCAGTGCTCTAGTGCAGGCTTTCTGTAACACTTCCTGGGCTGAGGACATCAGCTTCCTGGACAGCCAACCCTTCACTATGTCTGACCTGCCCCATTGCTGCTCAGGGTTGGGGCAACTGCTGATGCTGTCATCTGTTTTTTGTCTGTATGTTCAATTATTTCTTTTGAGTTGCTTGCTATTTATAATTACTTAATTAATTAATTTATTTATTTATTTTGAGACAAAGGTGTATTCTAAAAGTATTCTAGGCTTATACTCACTATGTAGCTCAGGCTGACCTTCAACTTGTGATGGCTTTCTTGCCTTAGCCTCCCGAGTACTGAGATGACAGGTGTGTCATACTCAGTTCATTACTATTTATCAAAAGCCCACAACAAAACCAGAATATAGAGTGTCCTTAGAATCCCCCCAGAACCCAGCAGCTGATGTGGTCTTCCCTACACATTAGCACGCATCCTTGAGGACACTAACACAACTTATGCAAGAACTGGCAGTAGTTCTACCCTGCTGTTAGAGGTTTCCAAAGTCTGGGTCTAACCTTGGAGTCTCAAGATACTTAAAATAGGCAGGCAGGGTGGGAGAGGTTGGCATTGGAATTCTGGATCTTCTGGAGATAGAAAATGGATTCTTTTTGGATCCAAGAGTAAGAAACATGGAACACACACACACACACACACACACACACACACACTCACTAAGGCAAAACATGGCCACTGCCCGAAGTCTGCGTGAATGCACCATGTTGGTGCAAAAGGAAACTCTGGCTCAGCCTGGGGAGCCATGGCTGCCACAAGCACATGCTGCATCCAGCACCAACATGAGCAGGTCCATACATCCCTGGACCTAGACAGGGAAAGTCTGCACCTGTTCTGCAAGGATTGTGAGATCCAGGACGCCACCAGTGAGCTCTGAAGGCAGCCTCTGCATCTGCTCCTGGGTACTCCATGTGGGGGCTACTGACAGGGTCCCATGGCAATCTGTCCTAGATCACCCTGAGCCTTGGTAACAAGGGAAGAACAGAGCACCTGACCATGCTGCCTGCCATTTGAGACCATATGTCTATACAAAATAGCCTCCAAAGCACCAGGTCCTATTCTTGGGAACTGGGGTGTCAAGAGCAGAGTGGTAGGATGATCTGCTCAGGCCAGCACTATGGCCATCCCAGGCCCTCTTTGCCTTATAAATAGAAAAACAAAGCACTGGCCCCCAAAAGCCATGCCTGTCCCTACCCAGAACATCCAGGGCTGGGTGTTCAGGTGGGGTGAGGCATGGGGGGTGGTCTGGCAATTCTTGCACCCTTCAGCTCCAACTGCAGAGGGTCATCTACCCCTTCCCAAAGGTACTTCCTTCAGGTACCCAGGCCCTGAGAAACCCACAGAAAGTCAGAGATGAACAGCCACAACTGCAAACAGCCAGCCAGCCACGGTGGCAGACTTTAGGCATCAGACATGTGTCTGTCACAGGGGCTTCCTCTTCCCCGGGCCCATCTGGTCACTTACCCACAGACTCATTCATTCATAGAACAAAGAGTGCCAGACAAAGCCGAGCAGCCAGACAGGCATCCTCTTGCCCCCTGCAAACTCAAGTTCAACATTAGGGTATAGATGAGAAAGAGGCCAGTGCAATCAGTGAAGCAAGGGCTGGTAGAAAAAAAGGAGCAGAGCCCAGGCTGCAAGAAAGACAGTGGTGACAGTGGTGACTGAGCTCAGCCAGGCGTGATGGTGGTACAGGCAGTTGGGGGCCTGGACCTGCAGCTCTATCGGGATGGAGACATGTGGATGTGCCATTGGCATACAGCTGGTGGCTAAACCTGCTCTGGAGCTGAGACAGCGAAGCCAGAGTCAGGAGCTCACAATGTAAAGCGTCCATGAAGGGTGCCAGATGCATGCTAGGTGACTGTAAACAATAGTGCCTACTGATTCAGCAGTCACAACACACCTGTTAAATCCAGCCCGGGTGGATTAGCCTCTAACATCTCCCACTCTACCAGGTGGACATGGGTGGGGAAGGAGGAGACCATGTCCATGTTGGAGCCTGCCTAGTCCCCAGCCCTGCAAGCCATGAGCCAATGTTGCTGAAGCATTGCTTAGCTTTCTGCAGCAA
The DNA here is from genome assembly GCA_004027025.1 of Myocastor coypus. Taxonomy (NCBI): domain Eukaryota; kingdom Metazoa; phylum Chordata; class Mammalia; order Rodentia; family Myocastoridae; genus Myocastor; species Myocastor coypus. The sequence goes on from PVJA010005723.1 coordinate 69,575, forward strand.
CATGTGTGTCCCCTTGAGTCCATCTGCCCCAGAAAAGTTCATAGCACACTTCACAGGCCCTGAAGTCTGAGTCTCCCACAATCCCACCCCAGCAACACATACAATCCTGCCCTCCTCCAGGGTGTCCAGTGGCCTCACCCAATTAACAAAATCATACAAAATAAGAGTGATGGGAGGCAGGGACCTGTCACTCTGAAATAGATCAGCTCTCTGGAAACATCCTCGGATGGGAGCTGCCAGCAATGTAGGTTACAGCTAGCTTTTCCTTTGCCTTCTGAGCTCATTAAAAATACAGCAAACACCTAGTCCCTTCTGTTCTCTCTCTCTTCTGTTCATTTGCTGATCCTTCCTAAGCACTGCCTCTGGCCCTCCCTAAGCACAGCTATTGTGTCCGGTGCTGTGGATGGTACATAAGAATAAGTCACCCCTGAGGCTGTGTGCACCCATGCTCTGAACACGTTCTCCTGGATGTGGGGCAGAGTGGTGAGGAGTTCAGCTGGAACACTGCGCATAAGGAGTTGAGAGGGTCTGGGACACCAGTGAGCAACAGAACCAGGCCACTGTGAGACCTTTTGCTGGAACAGATTCCGGAAACTTTATGCATCACAAGGAAGAGACTCTATCTCCTCCCTGTTTCATACTGCCCACTGTGGTTCCCATCTATGCCCTGTCTCCTGGCATCCTGGCCATATTTGAAGAAAACATGCTGGACTCGTCTTTGTGGCAACCACTCATAGGAAAATGACCAAAATGTTACACCCTGAGTTGAGTCCCAAGGATGGACTGCAGTTGAATGGCCACTGGGAATGTATACCTGTCCAGATGCCCGTCTGGGTGACCCAAGGGCCCCAATCTGTTGTCCCCAGTGCCCAAGTCACTCTCAGATCAGCACTAGTGGGACCTCTAGGCAGGGAAAGATGGAGAAATAAGACCACAGGTCCTATGTACTTCTCAAGGGCTTTTGCATAGAATTTTTTTAAAACTTGTTTTTCTTCATTCCTATAGCACTCACTATTTCTAGCTGGTCTCCTAGGGTAGTTCCTGGCAGGCCTGACCCCATCTTGAGGAGCAGTACCTTTGGGTGGCAAGTCCATAGAAAGGCAGAAATTCCCAAATTAAAAAGTAAAATAAAAGCCACTAAGTTTTCAGGAAGGAAAGTGATTCTCAAGCAAAACAAGCTGGGGGGTGGGAGAGCAAGCTGGCCAATTAGCATCTCCAAGTGAGAAGACATACCCCTCTGGGGCTGTAGGAAAATATAACATAACACTTAAAAAGAAAAAAAAAAGTACAAAGAATCTGTATTTTAAAGCAATCTGACTTCATCTTCCACACTTGCTAGCCACCCCTGCAGCTCCAAAAGGAGCCTGAGGGTTACCCTGGGCTCTGAGACTTCCTTTACCTGCAAGACAGCCAACAATCTTAATTCACTCTTTTTAAAAAATTTTTATTTATTTATTTATTCTCTTGTTTCAGAACTTTCGTTTGTTTATTTATTTATTTTTATGGCCGGCTCAGCCTGCCCTGAGGGCAGGGCTGATGCAGCATGTGGTGCCAGGGATCAACTGTGGTCCCTGCAGCCGCCTAAGCTTTCCTAAGCAGGCGTTTTAGACCACTGAGCCATCCTGCCGGGCCGTTGTCAGCACAACACAGAAATCCAAAGTAAATGAAAGAGGGCAAAAGGAAGAATTTTTCAAGTGTTACCCAAACACTGAACTAGATAAAACCAAACAAATATCATCAGGCAGGAACTGGCTTTTCCGATTCTTTTTTCCTCATTGTTTCTTCTGTGTAGAAAGCCAGGGAGCAAGCCCAAAAATGGGAGGTAGTGGCGATGGGGTCCCCGGCTGGCTGGCTCCACTACCTACCAACTGTCTTCTCCCATTCTCTAGGTTTACATGGAATCATTATATAATGAGCTGGCGCGGCTGGTATGTTCTACAGTAACCTGTTTGGAATCATAGGATGCAGTCGTCAGAGAAGGCATGCGCACAAAGCAGGTTACTTTTTTTTTTTTTTTCTGAGCGCAAGGCAAGAGGTAACTGTCGGTCAAATCCTACTGAGCCCTGCTGACTTCAAATACAGGATGCTAAAAATGAAATAAAGGGGAGGCGCATGCTCTGCGCTGTGGGCTGACAGCGTATGGGAAGGAACCGGCAGGATAGTAATACACAGAGATGGTAGCGCAGGGATGCTCCAGGGCGGGACACAGAGGACCTGCTGTTTGAAAACACTCAGGGTTATCTAACATGCAGCACAGGCACCCACCTAACCACAGTATGGCGATGGTAAGCTCGGACCTTCAGAGCCCTAGGAAAGGTGAGGTGGGTGCACGGGTGGCTGATGGTTACTTTGTTTTTCTATTTCCCCGGTGAGAGTAAAGGTACCAGCCGTGATGACCAGCCAGCCTAGAGCAGCACTTGTTCTGCTGACTGCGTACAGCCCTGAAGTCACCACCCTTCAGAGCGAAGTGTGCGCGCCTATGCCCACCCTGGCGCAGAACGCCACACAGGGCTCCAGGCTCGCCCTCTCCTCTCTCCCCGGGACTCCTCCGCCCCCTCCGCGAGGTGCTGTCTCCGGGGAGCACAGGGCCAGCGCACGCTCGGCTTGGGGAGCAGCTCTCCCTTTTGTTCCCAACGTGAGCGGCGGGGGCTTCCCGAGGTGCAGAAGTCCCCACTCCCCAAGAGCCCCGCCTCAGTGGTGGAGAGAATCCGACCCTTTTCCTGAGGCCCAGGCCGTTGCCCCTTCCCGGCGCGCTCCGGGTCTCTGAGGCCCACGCGACGAGCATCCGTCCACTTGTGGTGCCGCTCGTCGCCCCGCGCGCCGCTCTGCTCCACTCTTCGTCCCCAGCCGGAGCATGGAGTACCCGAGGGGGGCGAGGGGCTCTCGGAATCTGACACTTGCCGGGTCAGTACTCCGGAGGCAGGACTCCGCCGTGCGGAGAGAGGCGTGCGGGTCTTTATTCGCCCCCTGCTCTACTTGGAGAGAAACCCAGCCCGCCGCTGAGGCGGTACACTCACCATGGCGGTGCCTACCGAGAAGGCGGCCATCAGACAGGCCATGCCACGGCGGCGGCGGAACGAGGCGGGGCGGAGGCTGCGGGACAAGGCTGCGGGACGAGGCTGCGCCCGCTTCTACTCTGTCCACGCCCGCGGGCTGTGCTCGGGGCCCGCTCCCCGGGCCCCGCCCAGCGCCCCGCCCGGCGCCCCGATTGGCTGGAGGCCGGCGCTGGCAGCGCAGGTGCGCGTGCTTTGGTGTAGTTCCTGCTGGGGGCGCCAGTTTGGTTGGTGGCTCCGTCGCCTGCTCCGCCAGAGGCTCACCTGCACCGGAGCTGGAAGCCTCCGTCGCTTGTCCCACGTGAATTCGCGGGGCCGGGCGTGGCTTCCCAGCCTGGGCCGCTGTTGGCAGGGGCATGAGGAGCCCTCAGAGAGAGAGGCGAGTGACTAATGGCATCTTTTCTTTTTAGTCCTTTTCAGGCACCTAATAAGGGACTGTACTGGGGATAAACTTGAGAACCAAAGAAGAGATGATCCCCCTTAGTGCAGCCCCTACCCTTCCAGTTCACGCCAAGCTGGTTGGGGCTCGCATGCCAGGTATGATGGGATAATACTGAATGTTTAAATTTTTAAAAAAAATTACAGTGAAGGACACATCGCCATGAACCCCATCCAAATACTTCCACTCACTGTGGATACTCACCCCATCGTCCTTGCACCTCCTGCAGCAGGTCTACACTTCTCTCTCAGTATCTTTAGTTGTGCTGTCCTAGATGCTTAGACATCCTGAGTGGATTCAAAACATTGAGCTTTCCATGGTCATTTTGTCTTTGGGGAAGTCACAAGGTGCCATTCCCAGTGAATAAAGTGGGTGAGGACATAGGTCATGTTGGATGCACTCACCTGCAGAATTCAATGCATTTTTTAAATCACATCTCATAAAGACACTGAGGAAAGAGGCCTTCAGAGCTGCTGTAGAAAGTGGCAAGGACAATGGGAAGCATGTGTTCACAGGAGGGAGGATTCGGTGGGGATTCATGGCAACGTGTTTTTGGCTGTAAGAAATATTTTAAAGCTTGAATGCTTGCATGATAGTCACCCCTTGTGCATACCAAGCTGCTGGGCACTCAGGTGCTAACTAAGAAAGGCTGAGGGCCAAGCTGTCACTGCCCCAGCTCCCCAATAAAGGCAAAGATGTTTTTTGCAGATGGAGGGTTTTTTTTGTTTTGTTTTGTTTTGTTTTGTGCTGCCCCACAACTCCATAAAGAGTGACACCGGGCACTTCTCATTTGGCCCCAGACCTCAATATCAGATGGCCTGGCATCTGCTGAAGCCCTCATTACGTACAAGTGTACATTTCCTGATAACCATGGCAACAGGCTATTCTTTAGCACTAATGCTTTTGTTTGGTTGTTTATGTGTTGGAATCAAACCCAGGAATGTTTCCCATGGCCTCCCGCACACCTGGGCCACCTGCCTCACCCCAACTCACAGCTGTTATCCTCCCCTTGGACGGAGGCCGTGGGTAGGCCTGGCACTCACTCCCACAAGTGACCATGCTGAGCCCTGCCCCTGATCCCGGGAGGGAAAGTGGGAAAGGCAAAAGCAGAAATTTGTGAGTTTTAGGAATTGAAAGGCTGGCTTTGGTCTCAATAGCTTTGCCACTGGAGGAGTCCACACATCTCTGCTGCTGAGTTGTCTGTGATATAAACACTGAGGACAGACACTGTATGTGGCCAGGGCAAGGGAGCTGATGTCTGGTGTCTTTTGCTGTGGGCATCTATTTTCTGTCCCACATCCACTCTCCACCTCCCAGGAACATGTTACCATTTTCTGCTGCTGTCCTCTTCCTTATTCCTCCCTGCCCCGCCACTCATGTGGGATTGGTCACCCTCCACACAAGTGTGGGATAACTGGCTTCAGCCACCAAGTAGCCACCAGTCACCCTGGCCACATGGTCTATCAGGAACCAGAGGTGCGAATGGGTGCCCTCCAGATGTCTGAGGATGTCCAGAGGACAGTGAGGAACCTGAGGACACCAGAAAGGGCAGCCAATATACCCAGGGTCCTTGCTGATAGGCTTGGGTTGATGGATTTCCTGTTCTGGCCATTGAGAGTCTCTCTTGTCCATTGTCCATTGGGCTAGTTGTCACCTTACAGGACAGGCATTTCCACCACATGTAGCATGTGTCATCACCTGACTCAGGGCCTTGCTGATGCCATCCCTCTAGTGCCCAATCAGGGAAGAAGTGGCAGAGTCAGGAAGGCCTGTGACATGTGTACCAAGACTAGTGGTGTAGGTGACAGAAGGCAAGCTCCTGTTGGCTGAGTTAAGGGGAACATCTTGCCCTTAGTAACCGAAAGACTGAGTGGTTTGGGGGCTGCCAGGACCAGGGATCCATGTTAGGGGTTCAGCCCCTGCTCTCTCGCCTCTTTCAGGGCTCCTGTGTGACTGTGCTAGCTTCCCTCACCCCAGACTGTCCCCATGTGGCCCTTCCAGCAACTCCCAGCTCTGACACCCTGCCCAAGGGTCCCTGAGCTATATATGCCTGTCCCCAGGCCCCATGGAGAAAGTAAGAAGTTAGCCATGACGGGACCCCCTAGAAGGCCAGTGCTCCCCCAGTGTCATTTCGCCACAGGACTGACCAGTCTGGCCTCAGCCCCAACAGGAGTGTCATGACTGACAGTGGCCAGGCTGGGCTTGGGGACTTCTGGTAGGAAACTGTCCCCAACCTCAAAAGAGAACTGCCCATCAGCTGGTGGTTCAGTTGTTCCTGGGGTGCTAAAGTGCTGGCTTCATGCAGAGGCCACACTTTGCTCTGTGTAAATCCCCTGCAGAAAGTGGAGGAGATTTTCATAGAACTTACTCAATTCCCACCTACACAGGACATACCTAACACAAAGCAAATGCTATGGAAATACTGGCTTCATTCTGTTGCTCAGGGAGAAATGACAAGAGACAACTCTCTTCATCCTCAAATGGGTACATTTTAAACATATTACTGACCCAGCTTTGCTTGGATCCATAGATCCAGAGGGTTGATGGTAGCTGTCACCCTTAGCAAGATCTCTCTGGGTTGGATCAGCCTCCCTCTCTTCCTAGCTGTTCTGAGAAGCAGAGTTGGTCAGCTCCTCTAAGGCAGGGGAAGGCCTAGCTAGATGACAGAGGCAAAATGGTCACTCCAGGCCTCCCTCTCCTGCTCAACATATGCAGTCCTGCAACAAGGTGTCCAGGGACATGCCCTTTCATCTTATTTCCTTTCACTAGATGAGCATGCTTCTCAGGACCCCAAGTAACATGTTTTCAAATTAAATTTGCACTAGTACATGATATATCTTGATTTCCCTTTCCCCCTAATCCCCTCCACTCCCTTCAATCCCTCTTCCCCACCTTATTTACAAAGCTTTATTTCTATTTTATTCTTTTCTCTTTTTTCTTTTCCTGTCCTTTATTTCCCTTTCCCCCTCCCTACTTATGCTCTCCTTTTGAAAAATCTTTATTTCACAGTATCTACTATACATTTTGGTCCTTATGTATACTCTCAGTTTCTCACACTAGGGAGACAAAGCAATATTTATACATTTGTGTCCTGATTAATTTCACTTAAGAGTATGATTTCAAGGTGCATTCATTTACCTAGAAATGTCTCAAGCTTATCCTTCTTTATGGTTGGGCAATACTTCATTGTATAAAAAATGCATCTTTATTAGTTCCTCAGTTCATCGGCATTTGAGCTGTTTCCAAGATTTAGCTATTACAAACTGTACTGCTATAAACATGGCTGTGCACATATCACTGGGGTGTGATGCTTTGAATTCTTCCACAAAGATACCCAGAAGGGGAATAGTTGCCTCAAATGGGACTTCTAAATCCTAATATTCACGCTGATTTCCACAGTGGTTGCTCCAGTCCACACTCCCACCAAACATTGGTCCCCATGGCCATGCCAGCCTTGTTATTGGTTGATATCTTGATGATAGCCATGGGAAGGGGAGGGGGAATCTCAGTGTTGTTTTCATTTACATCTCTCAAATGAGCAGTGATGTTGAACATTTTTTCATATATTTTCATTTGCATTTCTGTATCAGAGACATGTCTATTCATTTCAGATTTTCAGATTGGGTCTTTAAATTTGGGGAGGGCCTGATTTTTTTCAATTCTTTGTATGTTCTAGATGTTTATTCCTTTGTCAGAGGAACAATTGGCAGGCAGACACTGCACCACTGAGCTAAGCCACTTTTTTTTTTTTTTTTTAAACTGGGAATCACACTCAGGACCTCACACTTGCCAGGTAGGCATTGCACAACTGAACTATATCCCCAGCCTGAAAAAGCTTTTTAGTAGGATGAGGTCCCATTTGTTGACTGTTTGTGGTATTTCCCATGCAATCAGAGTTTCGTTCATGAAATCTTTATGTACATCTATGTCTTCAAGATTTCTGCCCATTCTCTCTTCCAGAAGATGTAGTGTTTCTGGTTTAATATTTAGATCTTTAATCCATTTTTATCTTAGTTTAGTGCATGCTAATAAATCTGACTATAGTTTTAGGCTTTAGCATGTGGAAGATCTATTTTTCAAGAATCACTTATTAAAGCAGCTGTCTTTCTTTCAGTGACTGTGTTTGACACCTTTGTCAAAGACAATGTGGCTGATTGTGTTTGGAGTTCTTTGTGTATCTTATAATGTGTTCCTCTGATCCTCAGATCTGTTTTTTGCCAGTACCATTCTGATTTTATCACAGTAGCTCTGTTGTATAATTTCAAGTCAGGGATTGTGATGCTCCTGCCTTGTCTTTGTTGCCCAGAATTGTTTTTGCTATTCTTAAGGTTTGTTTTATATAACTTGCTGCTCCCATGTTGGATGGATACCTATTTATGAGTGTTACCTCTTCATCATGAATTTTTCCCCTAATCAGTATGTAGTGGCCTTCTTTATTTCATTTGATCAATCTTGGTTTGAAGTTTAGACTGTCT